>JARKHS020035703.1:0-282315 GCA_030143305.2 Amblyomma americanum | reverse complement strand
GTGGTCGGAGGCGCGAATTTGGACCGCGCCCGCAAACAGGAAAGAACACCGGATGTTAAAGACGCCACGCGGGTCGCACACACCATTCGCGTTCGTCGACAAGCGAGAGCGGCGGCAACTTGGCGGCGCGTGCGGGCGTCTCCGGACTGGCTTCGTCTCGCGGATGAAAATAATAAAAAGGGAACCACAAGGATCCCCCGCACTGGCGGCTCACAAAAGAGGCGTACGAGACAAATCGAAACGACCCGCGGGGCCGGTGTAATGCAAAAGTAAAAAGGGGAGTGCCGACACTGAAACGAAGGCATTTGCCGATGCGGCCGCAGAAAGCGGCTGCCGCGGGACTGACCTCCGAAGGAGCGGAAATGTCTTTCGAACGCGGATGGCGCCGCGCGGTGTCACCGAGCGGCATCTGCTTACCCTCTCCACCCCCACCCCCCTCTACTCACACTCTTGCCTCTCCGTTTCCCTCTCATCCGCGTTCCTGCGTTCCCATCAAACCCTCCTCTCCCCATTCTTGTTGCACGCGTTTAGCGCTCATTCTTTTACTCTAGAGCGCGCGCTCTCTGGGGGCCCGTCTCTCGTGATCCGTCATCCGGCAAAGTGACAAGACACTAACCACCAGAGGGCGCGGGCTACCTCCCTCGCTCGGCTCGTTCGTCGCGTCACACCGCGGAAAAAGCAGAGAGAGGACAAGTGGCATCTCAGCGGAAAAACCGCAGTGTCCCCCCCCCCCCCCTCCCCGGCCACCCCATCTCGCGTATTGCTGCCACCCGTGCCTCCGAAAAAAGTCACCACTCACACATCGTCCACGGGAGTTCCGTCGGCGTCGTTTTTGTGGCCCTTTTTCTTCGGATGCACTCCATTCCGTTTCCTTCGTTGAGCGAGCGTCTTTCCTTCACTTTATGGTTGTGGCCTTATTAACAGACCCCACGGCGAAGTGGCGTCCTCGACAGGATGACAGTGGTAGACCCGGCCGCCTCATCCCCCCTCCCCCCCCCCCGCTTACCCTGCTCACTCGCGCTTTAGACTCCGTTTGCAACGCCCGTTTTTAAGCCAAATCCCGTCTTTCCTTTCAGTTTCCTTTAGAGGAAGACCGCACCCAAAGCGAGGCATTGCGCTGGAGGGTTTCGCGTGAGGGTCATGACTGAAAGACAATCCCCGGTGCCACTGACCGCCACTGATCGGCTTCTCAGATAACCAGCTGTCGACAGTTGGACATGGGCGGGGCCTTTTGAAAGTGAGAAGGAAACAGATGGCAGGAGATCACTAGCCGAGGCCTTGTTTCAAAGCAGAAAAAAATTTCGCGTGTATTGGAACTGAGGTTCTTTTTTTGTTGCTCAAGTAAAATGCTTGCCCTTATTCACTTCTCTGTGTAACTGGCCTGCAGTTTCTTGTATATTTTATTTATAATACGTTCCTGTCTTGTTATCTTTGGTATAATGATTTATTAATGTTGGATGCATTTTTATTTCCACTGCTGATGAGTGGCTGTAGCCTGGTCAAGCTGCAGTGCATCATCTTTTTCTGCGGCCACTTTTTCGCCTTGTAAAGTTGCGAAATAAAGTTGCTTTGATTGACGCAAATATTTCGTGGTGGATCAAGAAACAATCCCAAGAAGACATTACAGTAAAGCTAGCACCAAGGATCCAGCAAAAACTTATAATCGAAAAATAATCTAGAGGTGTGGAACTCATCTATCGTTTCATAAAAATATTATATGAAAGAAACATTAACGGAGCATTTTGTATAGCAAAATAGTGCCATTTTTAAAGCAGTATTGGAAGTTTCTCAGCAAGAGAATCTTGCGATAACGCGAAGATCATGCCAATACGAAATTTGTGGAAAACATGAAAATCTTATTTTCTGATCCTCTTTTTAATTGGGTAACACGGTTAAAAAGCAATGCTTTAGTTGTCTTTAAGGAGCGTTTTGTCTGGCAGCGTAAGAGGTATTTGCGCTCGCGTAGTAGATATCCAGCTCGCGTAATACTAAAACGAGGATTACACACTTGACCTAGATGTCAAGAGCATGAATACCCGTGACAAGGCTATCGAACAACTTGGATCAACAAAACAAGGAGTGGCCTTCAAGGCAAGGCGCGCCACACAACCACTGTCCTGTCTATGCGGCGGCCAGCCCTTTCCCAGCCTCAAAAACAACAATGGCTTGACGCCCGGAACAAATTGCATACAAAATACGCTACCGTAAGCAAAATGAAAGCTCGCCCAAGCGGGACATCCATTCGTTACGTGTAGCGGCTTCTTTTCTCGAGCTCAAGAGCAGTTCAAGAGAAAAGACGTGAGCTGTGACAGGCGTCAAGAATGCTAGCGAAGGACAAGGCCTCGATGAGACATAAAGCAATGGCGGGGCGGCCGGTAGAAGGGAAAGGGAAATAGGCGACCGATGCGGAGGGAAGGGGCTAGGACCAGGCGACTGCAGGGACAAATCCACGAGGTCAGCAGCAGCAGCAAACGCTTCCCCCCCCCCCTCCCCCCACGTGTATTGGAAGTTTAAGGTCGGGGTCAAGCGCATTCTTTCTGGCGAGACGCTCCCGCAGTTCTCGGTGCATGCGCCCGCAGCGCCACCCCATGGAGAGCGCGCGCGCCGCAGAGGGGTGACTCGTCGCGCGGGCTCGACTGACGGACGACGTTCCGTAAATCAAAAGGCGGTTAACTCTCCAAGTCCTTTCTCCTCCTTTTTTCTTTCCTTCGGCTTGCAGACTGCGAGTTACTCCTCTCCGTATTCCAACCGCCTCTTCGCGGGGCCTATTCCAAATAACCAGTCGAAAACGAAAGAATACATGTGAACGGCGCCTTCCTCCGCTAGGAGGCAGAACGACACCGACACGGCCATCGTGAAGAATGACCGCGTGCGGTGGCAGGCCCGGGCGCGCCAAAACACGAAGGACCGTTAAAGGAACACGACGCGTTTTGCGGATTCCGTTATTGTGTGCTGGATAATTTGTTACCGCTGAGCGTCGCTCTGAACGCTCGCCAGGCTTCCCTGCCTGCTTCGCGCAGCGCTTCCATGCTGGCAGTTCACAACACCCCCCAACCTTCCCCTCTCGCTAATTTAGGCTGGACCATGTTTTGTTTTGTGGTCTTGTGGAGGCATGTATACATGCAGGAATTTGCCGGTCAGCATGCAGATGTCCCTGCTGAGGCGCTCCTTTGACCGGCCTTTTGACAAATGGCCACGGGAAGGCAGTTCGCCTAACGGTTTTGGGAGTTCATGTGCAAGCGGAAACAGACAGCACGTATATATACTCTTGTATTTGTTAGCAGTGCCAGTGATGGAACACCTTGGCTGACTGCCGGCGTATATAGGATCTTGGTCCACATTTGGGCTCATATCACTTGCTAGGCTCGGGTCTTGTCCTTGAACATGTTAAACATCGAGGGAAGCAGCGTACTGAATGCTATTTAACGGAGAATATCTGTATGAGATACTTCTTTCCGGCATACAGCGTCGGCTTCGTAGTATTTCTTTGTCGAAGACTGGCTCTTCTCTTTTATCCTGGTACACATAAGCACGTTCCTCAGGTTTGGCCACAGTAATATATATGACTTGTGAGAACTTTGAGGAAGGACCAAAAACGTTATTGAATGACCAGGACATAAAATGCTGCAAACTAGGATAAAACTTTCGAGATTTAAATTTATTTTGCTAAAAAAAAGGGGGGGGGGGGGCTATCGCGTAGCCCCCACCAACACATGAAGCCATTAGTGACACGATTGACAAGACATCGTATTGGGCAAGCGTTAATCCCTCGTATCCAGAAGTAATACTTTTAAGTTCGCACTGTCCACCAAACGTTATCTCCGTGGAATGATCGCCATTGGATTTTCTAATGATCACTGAGAGCGTTACGACTCCCTCATGAGTAATTCCTGTATTAAAAACGTGCAAAACATGCGCAAAATTTTTATGTATTTTTGCCAGCTTTTTTTAGAACTATCCATGTGCGGTGTTTTCTTTCTTTCTCTTAGCTTTCTTTCTCCTTACATTTCTTCTTCCTTAATCCATTTCGTACTGTTCCTCCTGCCTGGACCTAACAATGCTGTAATACTGATCAAATAAAAAATAAGTATAACCACAACCAACACAGCGTCGGCTCTAGGTTAGTGCGACCACTTCAATGTAATGAACAACCGCCCCATGAGCTCACCAGCTAGGAAGGAAACCACCCACAGAAATTAGTGGATAAAATTCGAAGCACAGGACATTATAAATAAGGATAAGGGGCGCGAAATTGTGCACCCGCAAAATGCGTCGATAGAGGCGTTAAAGGCATACCTGCAGACATGTACTGAAGAGCATGGATCTTAACTGAATGCACTGTCACAGGGGGCAAGCTGCTTCAGTAGCTTCGGCTATCTTCAGTACGTACAGTCTTGGTCAAAAGTCTTAAGGCCAAAGGCTTTTCGAATTCAGCCGCATAACAGAGCCATTACGCCACTATTAGAGACCGAATGACCTTGAAATGCTAGCAGAAGGTTTATTCTGGAGGTGTAGAGAAGCTTCCTGCTTTACTTGTGTTTTGAATGATCCGTTGCACGCAGCATTCTAGGAACATTCATTTCGCTGCAGCTGAACGCTGTGGCCTTAAGACTTTTGACCAAGACTGTACATCCCCATATCATCAAAGGGGTCAGCAGTGCGTAATAGTCGGCGAGCGCTGCAAGACTCACACGCAACCCGTTTCACACGACCGGCTTCTATAACCCCTTGCGCTATTTCAGTTCGATCTTGAGGCGATAGGTGCGCTCGGCTAATTTGGTCCTTCTAAACACCTCACGCCAAAGCTCACCTCTTCGCGCTACCACCACCGCCCACAGCCACCGCTCTCACCTCTTCTCGAACCCTACTCCCCCTTTCCCCCCTCCTCTCGCTCTTCCTTCTCTTCACGTCCCGTCCCAACACCCACAGCAGGGCACCACACAAGCCGGCCTCCTCTACTCCGGCGCCCCTCTCCCCCTGAAGCGTGCTGACCGAGAATCGCTTAATCACAGCGTTGCTGCGGCAATTAGCCTCCATTTGCTCCTTGATTACCTCTGGGAGAAGTCGCCAACTCCATTACCTTCCTCCGTCCCCTTGCACCCCCACCTCCCTCTACAGTCTCGCCTTCCGCAAACTCACCCTCCTTGCAACTCACGAATTCTCTGTTTTCTCGTCTTTAAATTTCACCGAAGCGCTTTCGCTCCTCAGGCACCGGATCTTATCCGCTATTCACGTAACCCCTCCTCCCCCCCTTCCCGCCCCTTTTTGCTTTGTTTTCATTCTTTTTTAATTTCTTATTAAGCCTCCTTCTTATCAACGCTTACGGTCTTAGGAAGTGTTGATTTTGCCGCAGTCAAACTGAGGGATTTCGGGGATTGTAAGGGGGTTAATGGGCTGGAGGTGAAAATTTGCAATTAAAACTATTGTCGGCACTCCCAGTTCCAACATGGATATCTTTCGGCACCGGTGAGTGCGATATTAAGCTTTTGGTATTGGCCCGGGAGACACGTGTGGTTTTTTTCGGGCAAACACCACGCGCTTGTACAGACGGCACTATAACAAAGTTAAGCCACAGGTGAGCTGATGTCACTGCTAATTAAATGCGAAGGGTCAATGTCCAATTGTTTACAGATGTTGGATTTACCTCAACTCCAGCAACTGTACTGTCACTATTTTTATTTCTGCAAGCCGAATAATCAGCGTTGATGACCCGGTGATATCCGCCGTAGACTGTTCAAAAACAACACCAGCCTTTGTAAAAAGTGCCCAAGCCACGTAGCGCCTTACCAAAGCAGTAATGAGTGAGTGCGGCAGGAGGTATGAGTCCCTGCACTTACAGTGGCTAGGGTCTTATAAGACTCTCCTATAGCAGTGAGAGTAGTAGTCCTCCTCGTGGCTTGACATTGACTGTGAGCGCACGTGACATGGCTACCGCGTGCCCCAGAAGACGAATTCTAGACCTCTACAGGCGCAGTTCACCTGCCTGTATCATCGATAATGCCGCACTCTCACTCATCTGTAGGTCTAGGCTCCATTCCCAATGGTCATATGTTGACCATGTGGTCGCGGAACGCGATGTAGTGCAACTGCTATACTATCATAAAATAGGGAGTGGAGTAGAATTGCGCACGCTATAGACCGGCCAGGGAGAAAGGATGAGAAATGTTCTGTCTAGAGCATTAGCTGTATTATGGAGGTTTAATGGCATAATGGTCGTCGGGGCGGTAGTAGTCGTAACCCGTCCAAAGTAAAGGTGATGGAATCCTCTCAAAAATGCCATTCATATCTGCAATCATCCAAACGAGAATGCGCTGTGTGTGGTCACATAATTAAGGTGGGCAAAAGCTATGTGTAATGGGGGGGGGGGGGGGGCGAAAGGGGCTCCTGAAAGTATAGCGACAATAGGGGGCAGTTCAGTGTCGTTGCATACTATCCAGCCATAGGAGGAAAGCTCTGTACCTGATTTTTTATTTGTTTTGTTTTTTGCGTGAAAACGCAGCAGAAAATCTCGTTTGCCTTTCGAAATTACTATAGCAATGGGAAGGTGCATTCGAGAGACAGAGAACATATTTCCCAAACTTTAAATCCTGACCGAAAAACTGTTGTAGAAGAATCGTCCCAAGGTTGTCTGCACCGCATACTTCCGAGTAGTATCACTGCAAGCGCCACTTGACTTTCAGCGGGTGTGCAGCAGGAAACTACGATAAGAGTACTGACCTGCCGGGAGAGTCTACTTCACAAAACCTTTCACCACGTCCAACATCCTTGGACAAAAAATTTTAGAATTGTAAGATACTGTTAGGGGAACATTGAAGGATATGGTTCATTTTTTCCGATATATAGCAAAATCGTTTTTTTAAGTGCTTCTATGTATTGAATCAAACAATTAGGACTTCCATAGAAAACCAATGGGGAACAATTAGGATGACATCAGAAACGTTAATAGAGAAAGAATGCAAGACTGCCGTCGGGTGATCTGCGGATATATTCATTTTTATAGTGAAATTTTACATTATGTGAAAATATTGCGTTCGTAAACGGTTTCCTATTTAAAAAGGCTTTTGTCCAGAATTGTCGGGTATGTTTATGACATTCGCCTGTCTTTATCGATATTTTCGCCATTTGTGCAAAGACGGTGCAGGATCACGCTAGAAGAAATATATAAAACATGCCACACATCAGAATTGTAACTTAAGTGCATAAGCCCCCCGGGGTGTTTTAAATGGCCGAAGTTTGCATTCTTGCATTCTAACCCCGTGTCTAACAAGCATCCCAAGTTTGGAGCACTGGAGAGTGGTTCGACAAAACTCGGCTACTCGGGGAAAAAAAAATCTTTAAAGCGAACCTCTAAAACGCTGCGAAAATAAACGAAGCGGCAAAGAGCAAAAATGGAAGGAAGGACTGAAGCAGTGGAGCGATTCCAGAAACCCGGAAACGACTGCGATGGCGTATCTAATCGAAAAATTCCCGCTTCGTCCAAGCGCGCGGACACGTCTGAAAAGGAGACCGCGCTGTCTCTTCCCTCGCTGCAGGCCTCCCCGCAGGAAGACGGAGAGGCACCGAAGATTAGCGTGTTCGGCCTGTGGGCAACGAGGAGGGTGACTGCGTTGTGAGCGCCATCTGGGGAGCGCCGGCATTCGTCGTTGTTGCGGCGACAGCGGTGGCTGTGGCGGTGACTTTCAGAGTCCGAGAAAGAGAGTGTTTGGTCGTCTTCTTCGGAAGTGTTTTTCTTCTGACCTCCGGGAACTCTGACGGGATGCAACTCGGCTTTTCCGACAACCTCTCGGACTCCTTGGCCTCTCAGCGCCGGTCCTCCCCGTCATGTTTTGCTCGTTATCTGATTTTTGATAAGGTTCACAGGAAAAGATTGCACAAAGTGGGCTACTGTTCGGTTCTGCGGCTTTTCTTCGAGAAAAATGGTGGTACCGCGACAGCGGTCAAGTGGTTTGAGCACCCGCCTTGCGCCGCTAGGTAGTCACAGGTTTTCCTTGTATACGAGCATTCTTCTGGCTTGGTACTACGTTTCTTTGGGTGATATGCTTGGAAAAATTGGCTTTTCACCCCATTATGAGCACACCAAAGTCGTTAGTCATGGATTTAAACCAATCTCTCCTTGCTCCATTAACTTCAAACCATCATCATCATCGTCAGCGAGGAAGATTGCCCCGTTTGTCGGAGGCCTTGTGTTTGGAACCGAGTCTTAAAGGTGCACTAAAGATGATCCTGAGCTCGCCTTTTTACCGCGGGAACTCGATCTACACACTCCAAGCATTCTTAGAAACTTCGAATTATAGTCCTGTGCGGCCGATTTGTCCCGGATCCCACCTTTCTTTTTTAACTGACCTATGAAAGTAGGGGGAGTCAACCAACGCGTGGAGTGCCTTTCAGCTATATATTCGAGTGGCGGCTTGCCGCTCTGACATCGGCGGACTGATACGTAATAGTATGCGGAGTGATCTGCGAAAGCAAAGAGCCCACGCGTATTTTCATTTCCGTGGGCCTAATCTGCGGCTCTGTTATCTGCGACTGAAACGATTTATTCACAGAAAACTAAAAACAAAATAAAAGGGAAAGCGAAGCCCCCAAGCGACTGGATGGAAGGCACTCTACGTGTTGCTTGAATTCTCCTACTCCCAGAGGTCACTTAAAAAAGAAAGGCGGGTGCCGGGACGTTTAATTTAATTTAGTAGTGCAATAGGCGGCGCAGGACAATAATTTGAAGTTTCTAAGAATTCTAGGAGCCTGTAGACCGAATTCCTGCGGTAAAAGACGAACTCAGAATCTTCTTTAGGGCTCATTTAAGTAAAAGTTTTGTTCTGGAAACTCGATCCTGCCCAAGGAAGATAGGAAGACAGAAGGCTGGTTAATAACGAGCAGACGTTGTAACCGACATATGGAACCGTCTTATATGCCACTCTGCGCTCGCCAGGGTATTGGGCGAGAAATGCGGCAATAGAGGGTGCAGAGAACTCTTTAGAAATAATTTTAAACAATGACCACATGCAGTCATAGAATTTATTCGATTGAAGAAACATGAACGGTATATATAAGAAAACATTTTAAAATTGGTCGAGAAATCCAGTTCAAGCCGAAGCACCTAGAACAATTTTAATTGTTAGTAGCTGTTGTGTTAGGGACTCCGTTTTGTTGTGCTAACATGTTCGCTGGTCTGTGTAAGCAGAGCATTTTAACGAAATAGGCTGCGCTGCTTATCTGGACCACAGCTGGTACGATGTGGATTGATTTTTTTTTTTAGTGGTACCAGTAGTAGCCTCTGAATGTGTAATTCAGATGGAGTCGATGTATACAGAGATTCCAGATGACGAGGAAGTCTCTGCGGAAGTCTATTATTCGGAATTTTGGATTTTAGGTGCGTATAAATGTAATCATGTAATTCATATTGATGAGACGGTGAACTCAACATCCAATCCCTTTCTTCATAAGCATATGTTTCTGACTTCAGGGTTTGATTCCTCACTGAAGTTTTCTGTGATTGCGGTGTTCGAGGCCATTGCCGGGTGCTTCGGCTACCTTTTCTTTGCCCAAATGATACCACAGTGTGCTGTGAACCATTGGGGTAGTACACAGTGGCCAGCTTGACAGGGTTTGCAGAGCTCTTCAGAACTGGTGGGAATCATCCATGGTCGAGCTGTTCGAAGCAGGATGATACAGGACAGCTTCTTTCCTGCCTTGCGGCTCTGACGATGTGGAGACGTCGTCGAAAGATGAGCCATCGGGGAGGATAGATTTGGGTCTCTTGTGAGTACCTTTCATCTATGTAGCTCAGAGCAGTGATGAGTATTGTAGCCTGTGGGCGGCAATTCTTGTCACTCTTTTGCCAGGAATAAACTGCTTGATTTCAAGAGGTGAGAGCATCTCAGGGAAGAAAAGGCGGAAGCAGTAGTTTCAACAGTTGGTTACAAAGAGGAATTTCCAGACTCTGTGGCGGCAACATTTAGCAATCACCTCTTTGGATAAATCCTGTCGCATAGCAAGAGTAAATTTAAGGGGGACGCGTGTCGAAGAAGAGAATAAGTAGCGATGTGGTAGTCAGTCAGCGATGAATTTAGCGTCGCTGACAATGAAAACACTGCTGCAGTAGATTATTCGAGCTTATTTTTATTCTCTCATGAGGGACTAACGGATTGACGGCTGCTGCTTCTCACGTGTAACTGCGCCCATATAGCTGATTTATTTATGTTAGGAAAAATAAAAGCCCTAATTGAACAAATGGCATGTAAGACGAATACACAGTCCTTTCAAACACGGAGACAGCAGCTCTAAGTAACTTTCATAAATATTTATATGCAGGGACCAAGCACCGGCAGTTATCTGCTTCAAACATTATATTGATGATGATTATGATGAATTTTTATGGCGCAATTGAGGGCATCTGTGGCCAAAAAGCGCCATGGCACAAAGTATTTACTTCTACTCACGGTAGGATCAAAGACCCATTTCCCAAGCATTTCAGCCTAAATAAGCCGACCACCAGACCAGGGGAAAGCTTGTGCCCATTCTATCACCGGTGGGTACCCGGCGGCACAGGGGATCGAACCTCGCATCTCCCGCATGCAGCAGTGGCCTAGTGGTCTGAATATTGTAATAATTGTGGGTTATACACTATATTTAAACATGTAGGTGTGGTCATAGAGAAGCGAATTTATTCGAGGGGTGAAGATATCTAGAACATGATGCCCTTGAAAAGCTAATCAAAACAGGAAGAGCGCTTTCAGTTAACGAGTAAGCGTGAACTAAATATTGAACGGACTCTCAGGATGGCATGCTTAGAGTTGTCTTGTGCTCAGAAAACAAAATTTTGGTTCAAGTGAAAAGGCATATCGTAATTGCGGGAGAGAAACCAAATAACATTTTTAAACAAAATCTTCTTTTTCAATGCCACTTACTAAATGCGTGTTCCAAACGTGCGAGCTTTACTGTGATATTGGTCGGACGAGAGTATTATGCGTCAGTAATTAATTTGGCCTTAGTAATGCACTCACGATACCATTTATTACTCCGGACATTTTATGCCTCATAGAAGGGTTGTTCATGGAAAGCGTCGTTAAGTGGTGTGTGACCGAACAAGCAGTAAGGCGAGACTCAATGTACTCCATAAACACTCCGTTCGATTAAAGCAATCTGTTCGATAACGATCATTACAGAAACCAACAGCAAGTAAGTGCCTAAAGCTGGGTAAATCAAATCAAGGCCTTCGGTCAATGCACAGGTAATTGTAGAGCTATTAGACTCCGTCGATTCGAGAGAAATATTATTCCGCAGTTTTAGAGGGTTTCCTTTCGATCGATTTAGGAAAGTGAAAGTGAGGGAACAATCCTTCGCTGGTGGCGTTTTTCAGAGGAACTGCCGCCTTAGCACTATTAAACAGAGCAGTAATGATCACCGCAAGTTCTGAGATGCAACAATCCGCGGAACATCAAAATTGTTCTTTTTGTTTTCGTAGGCACAAAACAACTCACTTATTATTTCATGCTATTTTAAAAAGACAGAATCAGATAACTCAAATATTGAGTCACTGAGATGCTCGAAAACTTCAAAATTGTTGGCAGGAAAATTGGTACATGAACCGTAAAAAAGGTAAAATGAGAAAAGCTGGGTATGTATAAGTTAGTATTTCAATTTAGCAACTATATAGCATTTTATTTTTTGCAAAGCCTTGGAGGTAGTGTTGTAAAATGGTGTTTATTACTCCAGGTTTGTTCTCTGTACACCTACATATGTTCAGGTGAGCCTGCACGTGAGTTGATAGCTGGCGCTGTCTTGGCGCTACGTCAGGACCCCGTGAGTTTTGGAGCCTCAAATTCAATGCACCCCCTTCTCTGCACCCGTGCTTACACTGTACACAGGTGCACCTTAATTGTCATCTGCTGACAGAGAAAATCAAGAGGTGCATCTGTGCATTTATGCGGACATAGAACATCGTGAAAACGGTGTGGGTCTTTTATACACTGTACTTTGTACAATGAATATGATCTTACAAAGATTTCGGCCAAAATTTAGCGGTCACTGGTTCGGAAATCACGAGATACAAAAGCGTGCCAAAGCTCCTTGAAACTGAGCGTGCAATCTGTATTTTTTTGTTTTCAAAATATGGACGCTTATTTCATTCATGTCAGCTCAAACACGCTGCGTGCCATACTCTTCAATGTGGCTTGCTCGCTGAAGTTAGAATTGCCAGTATGCATATATACGTGTGACACCAGCTGCAATGTTCAATTCTGTACACAAAGTGCTGGAAAATTGTACTGCTTCTAGACGTCAGTGTCCTGCCCCCTCTGCCCTCCAGTGTACCCTAAAAGCGTCCTTAGCCATTTCATTCCACCGTTTAGGATTCCGTAGCACTTCATCTTTAAGCTTGAAACAAATACGCGAGCACTCACAAAAAAAGGCCCAATCTATAGATAAAATTCATTCTAGAGATGATAGCCCCTAAAGCAACGGAAAAAAATGATGACAGCTAGAGTCAGGCTGTTCTTGACTAAAGAAAAGAGTATTATGGAAAACGCAATTGATGGTTACTTCTCCCCAGTAACAAAAGAGCAAGCAAAATATAAACAGCATGGAAATCTCCATACATCGTTTCTGCACCGTCATTACAATTTTGAGTGAAAGGACCAATAATAATAATAATTCGTTTTCGGGGAAAGAAAATCGCGCAGTATCTGTCTCATATATCGTTGGACACCTGAACCCCGCCGTAAGGGAAGTGATAAAGGAGGGAGTGAAAGAAGAAAGGAAGAAAGAGGTGCCGTAGTGGAGGGCTCCGGAATAATTTCGACCACCTGGGGATCTTTAACGTGCACTGAAATCGCACAGCACACGGGCGCCTTAGCGTTTTTCCTCCATAAAAACGCAGCCGCCGCGGTCGGGTTCGAACCCGGGAACTCCGGATCAGTAGCCGAGCGATTTAACCACTGAGCCACCGCGGCGGGTGAAAGGACGTTTCAGTTCAAGTTTTTCGCCAAAAGCCGCCTTGAGTGAACAGAAGTATTTTGGAACCGTTGTATTTGAGCCAATGATAGCTTAGCGATTGCGTTGTCCCTCTCCACAAGCGAGCTACAATAAGCACCCCTTTAAAAGCATCACCTACTTGCACACACGACGCACACGACGTCACTGGGAAACGATACGGACCTCTAGTGGCACTCGCTGTACGCAGATGCCGTCATAAGGAAGAGCGCAGGCCCTACCATCGCCCTTCACCGTTGGTGCCCGTACCCCCGTAAATGTCGCCATAAACCTTTTGCAACGACCGGCCGCACACATTCACAATGCTGGAGGCGCTGGCCGTACGACCCTGCTTCGTTAACTAGGCGCTTTTAACACGGTTTTACGGTCGACGACTCCAACACATTCATCGAGGAGTGCGCACGTATCGCCCACGCGGACGGCGCACGCAAAAGGAATATCGGCTCAGCTCAATTCCGGCGGCGGTTCCTTTTCAGATCCATCGCTCTTTGCAAAGAGGCCGCTTTGCGAAGGCCAGATCATCGCTCTACGGCTTCCGTTCGACCACTGGCCCCTTCCCGCCAGCCCTCCCCTCAACTTTGCGTCTCCACTCTTTACGTTTCCGCTGAGGTTTACAGGCTCCCCACTCTCTGACCAGAGAAGGGAACCAGCTGTAATTTGCTTTGTCCAGCGTTCTTTGCGAGGGAGCCGCTGTGCAGAAAGGGAGGCGGCGAGAACTTCCAAAAGCCAACCGTAGCATTTCAGGAGCGGGTTCCGTTTGCTGGGGGCTTAGTTAATCCCCATACAGGCCATATCAACAAACAAGATCACTCAGGGAGCGCTCTATGCAGGAGCGCTTGCCCCCTTATTCACATTTTATTTTATTTATTTATTTTACTTTGGAGGGAACAAAAAACGTGTGCCGCCGACGCACAGCACCATTGCCCCGAGGTCTTACGGTAGGGGGAGAAAAAGCCTTTGGACTCTGAGGCCAGGCGGCGGACGCAAAGACCGCGAAGGTCCCGAGTCTTCTGGTCTCTTGTACAATAGCAAAGACGCTTTCGCAGCCGCATGGAACTGCACGCACGCCAGGCTGCAAACATACACGCCTGTGGTGTATTGTGTCGTCTTATCCACAAGGCAGTCCTGGGTTCTGAACCGCGTGGGACTGAAGCCCTATGCGAACAAGCGCATCGCCCGCTTTATGGGCGTATCGCACGCATCTGGGAGGCCTGTGGCCGGAGCCTGCTGGGCGGGTCGAAAACGTGCCGACGCATACGCCTGAACGCGAGCGCCGCCGACATTCGAAACGCCTCGCCCTGCCTTTCCTGCAGCACTGTCTTGCCGCCTTTTGATAATTTTTTTTCTCTTTTTTCCTGCGCTGGCAGATTGGCTTAGTTCGCGCTTAACACAGAGCACTTGCATTCTGCTGAGTCGCATCTCTACAAACAAAACGAACAGGACCTCCACGGATCTCTCCTGGTGGCGTCTGGAAACGAAAGATACGACTTGTATTCGATTTCTTCTTTCTATGGTGAACAGCTGGTTTTTTTAATGCTGTCTCAAGACCCGCTGCGTCGATTGAAACGAACACGTTCTATGGCACGTTCGCGGCCTGACTAAGGACTTCCAAGTATTTCTTTTGATGTTCTGTTTGTACGCATCGACTTCCCCGTGCAGGTGGCCCCTGCCAACTCCTACACTGCTCGCTGTCGATTAGAGAGGCGAACTTCTCGAACTACTGCGGCGGGTTACCGAGTGTGTACGGTAATAAACGCCCGATTCCAGAAGAGCAGCCTCCCGAAGTCGAGGGAGGTCGGCTCTAAGCAGCACTAGATGCTCGTGTTTCCCGACTAGTTAAGGCTTTCTTATCTATGGCCAATGGAGGTATACAGCTTCGCATTAAAAACTGCACGCAATGTTAATGGACCGAGCACTCGGGTGTGCTTGGGTAGTCGGGTGGTTTTTGCAGAGTAGAAAGGCTCTCCCCCCACCCCCACCCTTCCCCGTTCGACCGTAACATCAGAGCACATCTCCCGCTTGGTTATCGAATACCAAGTTTCGCATGTTTTTTTTTTTTTCAGGGTGAAAATAGCGGTGCGTTCTTTTGCTCCTATATGCACTTACATCTTTCTAGGACGTTCTGAAATTGTTAGGCGTAGAAGATGTGTTCGCTTGAAGGTAATTGGCAGCATCGTACCATCTTTGGCCCCGCTCCTACCTCAAACACAGGGGGGCGCACTTAGCAGATATGTGATAGCGGCCACGTTTCACGGCCAATCGACGTGAACCGTGTTGTTTTGCATCCGATACGATTACCGGCGGCCGGTTTAATCAACGTTTGGCTTTAGGAGCCTCATAAACTGACCTCCTCTCGGTAGTGGTTTGAGTGCCCGGGTTTTAACCGGAAACAAGAACAGATATATTTTTTATATTTTACAGGTGTTATAGCGGCTATCGATGTATAAGACAATCGCTGTTCCTTCGTGCGAAAGAACGGCCCTTTAATGCGTCAATCAATAAGCAGTACACATACAACGTCTACATTTTATGACTTGAGTGGCCTTTTTACTTTTCAGTGCACGACTTTTGTGCACTCAGTCCAGTTGGTAAAAGGCTGGCTACGAGCTATAGATAGAGGGTCGTAAAACAACTCGAGTCAGGTCTTAGCAGGGATCGACCAGATAAAGACGTCGCTAGTGCTTGTGCGGTGTTTCCGGATGTGCGTTGGACAACAGACTACCGTGTTCAAGAGATAGTAATGCACTGGATGGAAGAATGTCCGCAAATTAACAACTGGGGTGCACGTTGGCAGAAGGAAAATCAACGAAAAGGAGGTGAAGGGCCTCTGCATCGGAACTAGCCTAATGATAAATCCAGGCGGATAAATCTAGGAGACCGAGTCTCCGGTTTAAGTAGAAAACAAAATGGATGGCGGTTTAGCATTGCTAAGCACGAAATATTGTGCGAAAGCAGTTTTTTTTTTTGCTGGTGGACACCGCCGCCACGCACCTGAAAGCGCGATTGAAGTGTCCACTGACCCATGTAGCCACTTATGCTCCTCTTCAAGTTTTTGATCGTCAGTGCTAATTTACCCTATGTACGCTGGCGGCCTATGCTCCAGTGCGGCGTTTTCAACGCCAGTGTGTAGTGATCTAGTGCCGTGTTTCTGCTACAATAGTTTTCACGCCAACGCATGCAGCGCACTTCTCTCTGTCACTGGCGCCGCATAGCTCAAAGCGGGAATATGAGCTTGGTAGTGGTATTGGTGGATGAAGAACAGGATGTTGAATGCACAGCGCGAGAGTGCGCTGCATTTTAACACTAAGCGTGATCGGCTGCGGCGATAGCGTAGTGCACTCGCGCAGTGGCCAGCGAGGATCTATAGTCGCGGCAATATTTATTTTCTTACGGTTTGCTCAAGGTCAACCTTAAGGTCAAGCATCACACAAACCAGTGAGCCAGTTTCACCTTGTGTATTACTGGTTTCGTACTACAAGAACCATACACAAAAGCTTAATTCGTGTTTTTTTTTTTTTCAAAATCAGTTTTAAATGAAAAAGTCAGTATTTTTTAGATGCGGTCCATAGCTTTTTGCCTATTGAGTACAACTTACAGTCGGTGAAAAGAGAGAATTTACAAAGTGCGGAAGCCAGGAACGCGGTGAGACAACAAGATCGTTTGATAAAGCAGTTGGATAAAGAGGTATAGTTTTGAAGAACCGCTTCGATAACTTAGACAAGCGGATGGCGCCGACCGAGACGCTCCAATGCATCGCAGTCAAGTACATGCGAAGAGTACTGACCGTTTTCGATTAAAACCGAATTAGAAAAATGAATACTGCGTCTATTTTGTGTCTTTTTTATTTAAACTGTGCAGGTATATGGGGGTGGTCTCCTATACACGCTCCCACTCCGCGGAAACAGCGTCTGTGCTCACTAACGGCGGAGGATCCGTGCAGAAGTGACAAAGAAAGAGACGACAAGGCATTTACACTAACTTGCAATTTATTGCTCTTGCAAATAATATACAGAATCATACCCAGCAATTTTGGACAAAAGCGTTTTTGAGCAGAAAACAGTTTCTGAACTCCAGTTCTTCGTATATTGCAAGATTTCAATATATCGGCATATCTCCCACTGAAAGGCTTGCATTTTTTTTGTTATTAACGTTTTTGCTGCCATCAAAAGCGTTTCCCATTAATTTTCTAAGTCAGTATAACTGCGCGATGCGAGGGACGAAAAATATTTAAATGAAGAATTTGCTACCCAAAGATGACTGTGCATTACATTCAGTATTTCCGTAACAGTGCAATTTTCCAATAATCAAAATAATTGTCCAAGAATGTGGGACATGGGGCCAGCTAGCTACAAAACATCAAACATCACTTCGGCGGCATCGCTGGCGAGCCTTTGAACGCCCCGAGAACTGCGGTATTGCGCGACGGGTCTTCCTATGCACGCTGCAGTCTTGGGTCAAAGTCATCTCCCCCCGCATTTTCCGGGGGAAGGGGCCAGAGCGTGTTCGATGCCGGGACCAGAAATCCGGTGGGAGTCTCAACCTAGTGCAACTGCTTCCGTTTTACTGCTTACTGCGTACACTGCTTCTAATTAGAGGCTTCCTCTGAGTCCACAAAAATGCGCAGGTTTTAGATTAAGTTTTACCGTGACACTGCATTAAATGCACCCTTGGCCACATACCTATACACGCCTTGAAACTAGAGCACATCGAAATATCATTGCGATCGAAATATTTCGCAGTTAGACAATGCAGAAAATATATTCGCCGCCTCCTGACATCAGTATTCTTCGAGCAATACTCTGCTTAAGCAAAAGCATTTAGCCATCCCTCTCACTTCGTTATTAGCGTAAGCAGCTTAGGGCTTTATACATGGCCCGGCCTTTCAGGGCGTAACCCATACTCAACAATTCTGGACAAAAGCATTTTTGGGCGAAAAGAACTTCAGGAGCACAATTTTCTCTTATATTGATGGATTCGCTATAACAATCAATATCCGCAGATCTTTTGTCGGCAAGCTTGTCTTTTTTGCTATTAACGGTTTTTGCTATCGTAAAAGCTTTCCCCATTGGTTTTCTATGGCAGTCCAAAGTGCTCGATGCAAGCGACGGAAACACTATAAACGAAATATTTCGCTACAAATCATAAGAATAGACCATTAGCTTCAATATTTCTAAATCACTGCCTTCCAGTTTTCTAATGTTCAAAATTTTTCTGCAAGAATGTTGAGCATGCAAAGCTAGGTTGAAAGTAGGAAGGAGCTGTCGCCGCAAGGTGAGGGCTGTTACAAGAGTCCGCCAATCAGGTGCGAGCGATAGGTGGTGCCTCCTTGTAGGAAAAACATTGGAGGCAGGTGAAGCATATTGTGCAAAATGTGCCATGGAGATTGCGATCCACTTCACGAAGGGAAAGTTTCCTCTGGGGCTTGCACGCAGCTAGAGCAAGAAGAAATAGTGGAAGAAGGCTGAGTTCGTAAAAGGCATATTACCCACTCTGCACGAATGCGAGCAAAGTATAAGCATATGAAGAAAAAAAAACTAAAACAGAATTGTTGTTTAGGTGAAATTCAAAGAATAATGTGCGGAGCGTCTTTTGAAGAAGAGCAATAAAACAATAACTGCAAGGAGCTCGAAAAACTATCACTATTGAATGCACCGAGGGAATTCCTCGCGTTGGATAAATTTCCTTATTATTATCTGAATGGCCACCTTATGTATTTGTGACCTCTTCACTACGCGAAAAAAAGTAAACACGCGTACCTGAAACAAGGCTTCTTGAACTTAAGGTTATCCGTTGTTAAATCGACGATGCTTTCAAAGCGAATGCAATAAAAAAAATACTGCGTGCTGTGCACGAAGCTTGCCTCAGAGCTTCAGGTTGGTGGCTACTTGCGGGATGGTGGTTGTGAAAGATTTTAGCCTTTAATTGCTGCGGACCCCGCCATAGCTACCATTTTGGTTTAAAAAAAAGGATAAAAGCTACTGTGACCTTTAGTTGCACGGTTTTGTGACTTTCACGTATCATGCAAGAACAGAGGAACAGAAACTCCTCTACTTGTCGCCGTCGCCATCAAGCTGCACCACGAACAGTTCGAAGCTTGACTAACTCTCGAGTGCCTATATACACTCCTTTCGTTACGAAGAGACAGGTTACTATTCTTTATCTGTATTTTTGTTTTCATATCGGTGCATGTTAACTGCGCGAATTTAGAAATAAAACGAAAGTGTGAACATTCCCTGCTCGTCGCCCTCCACCAATAGACGTCTGCTCGCTTCCCCGCACGGTCCATCAAATTTTCGCCTCTAACCTCAGAACCCTCTGGCTGCATGCGTCTACGGCAGTGCTCAGCGAACCATTTGTGGGGGAAAAACGCGTCTCGACAAAGCGCGCTGTTTGCCTGAGTGCATCAACCGCGAAATTAGAATGTGCGCGCTTTCATGAGCAGAGTGCAGAAGGACTGCCTCTGTCCACAAAGGTTCCGCTCACGCCAGCGCGGCGCCTCTCCGAGTACAGAGCCTGCACACGGCGGCCTTTCTTCTCCCAAACCCCCGCTTTTCTCAGGGGACCCGCACGGTATTGAAATGAAACGGGGTTCCCCATTTTGCGCTTGAAGTACACTCAATCGAACCCCCGCGCACCCTATGTACGAGGAGGACGCGGGTCCTGGACGGAGCCGTTTGGCGCCCGATGACCCCCAGGGTGTATCCGGAGCGGAGTCTCACAATACCAAGAACCCCACAGCGGAACGGCGTACACTGCGTAGACTCAGACGCGGCATTTCTTCGGCTTCCCGTCCTTCTTGGTCTCATACCCTTCCCGAAGTACTGCGGATCCTGACGTCCTTTCAATAGAATTCTGTGAGTTCGTAAGGGCCCTACAGTGAGCTCTAGTTTTCGGGCGACGACAAAACGGGCGGAAACTTGAGAAACGATGATATGTGTGATATGTGTGGGTTTATGACGTGAAGTGTCTCTTTGCCTCCGGATGGGCTGCATACTTGGTTGTGGCAATTTTTTTTCTTTGCATTGTGCCTCCACTTAATGCTTCTCCATAAACAGGGCCCACCGAAGGCATTACTGTTCCGGCTAGATCGCTTTCTTGTTTCTCTTTATTTAACTGCGTATGCCTATCAAGACGACCTCTATGTGTCAGAACGAGTGCACTTCATGTCTACGGCACAAGAGAGGCATGAATGAAGCGCCTTCCAGCAGAGGCCTAAGTGGCCGCTGGGAAGGTGGCTCCCCCTATCTGGGGCGTTTGTTTGCAAATGCAACACATAGGAATGCAACGGTGAGAACAAAAAAAGTAAATAAAAAAGAACGAACTCGCGTTATTTTAAGGCTAAGTAACGAACGCACGGATCTCTTCAGCACGATCTGATAACTTTTAACTCGTGGGAAAGAGAAAATACAGCGCAGTACTCTGGGTCTAAGAGAAAGGAAGTGATTGCAAAGTGCGAATTCTCGATGTTTTGTAGCGAAACAATGGCGAGGTCGGAGAAAGGGTGTATAGGAAAAGTTGTTGCACCACACGCAGATTTGCTGAAGAGAATAAAATATTCGACAGAAGAACACAAAAAGAGAACTGAATTTGCTTCATCGGGTTCTTTGCTGGTTATTGATCGTGCACATACTTGCTTCTCAAAGTGCCAGTGTAGCATAGTGACCAGCATAGAAATCTAAGGAGCTCTTCTGGTACCTTGGGCGTGTTTGTGTCGCAATCAGCGTGCCGTCGTCCCCCCGGTCTACGTCACCAGAAGCAGCGACCAATAGCAGCGAACGAAAGGAAACGAAAAGTAAGGGAAAAGTTACAAGATATGGCCGCTGCTTCTTATTCCAGGCAGGATGTGCTCTTGCATGCTTTGTTAGGGACAGTGGTATCATTAAGTGCGTCGAGTTTTCGTGAACATCTGACGCTGTTTCATTGGCCGCGGCTTTGACAGGTGGGCACTTCGGGTGGCAAAAGCGGTATACGCCGAAATACTTAGCTCGTTCCAAACCTTAACGACTCTAATTTTTGTTACTTACCTGGACCTAAATATTTGCATATGTCAGGACAAGTACTACTTCAGTAAAATATAAGCCTATAATAGGGTAGGTTATCTACGCTAGATCCACATATGCGATTTTTTTAGCATGCGGGATTCCTTATCCGATACTCCTCGTTAACAGGGAAGAAATTTGAAATATGGTCTTGATCAAATTATTTTTCCGCTTTCGCTTACGTGACTTACTGACTGTGCTTCCAGGCATTAACAGATCGGGGATAGAAAAACTTTTTTATAAACCTCGTAAGACAAATATTGGTTTGAAACATTTAGAGAAAATGCAGTTGATGCCAACATTCCTCGTTTCCGGAAACAGGCACGTGCGCATTTTCTTTTTCTTTTGTCATCACATATTAATATCAAGAAAGTAACTGTCCTGCCTGTGTTCGCCAGACAAACAAGGGCCTCAGTCCAGTTTTTCGTTCGAGTTATGGTGACATCACGCTCTCTGCAGTGTGATTCGCAGCGTCTATACAGGAACAGGAACCTCCTTCGTATCTACCCCACTTATGAGCTTCACATTCCACGCCATTGAGATAGGCGTGACCGTAATTGCCTGCACCGAATTCGCTTGAACGTTTCTTACACTTAATACTTTCTACATAAAATCGGAGCAGTAGACAGCCGTCTGCCCGACATGTGACGTGCGAGATCTTGAACGCTGGGTATGCCGCTGCCAGATTAACAGTAATTACCGCAAGTCACTGTTAAGTACTTTAGGTACTTTAGGACTCCGCCAGGTTGGCGTACTGTCCCTCGAGCATGTCCTTCCCTTCCAAATTTTCTTTAGACAGTCTATAGACTGCCATTAGACTTCTGTCTATGCAGTCTATAGACACTCTATAGAAAAACCCTACAGATCAGTCTGTAGGCAATACAAATTATTTAGGCAGTCTTTAGACAATCTATAGAATTATGGCCATACACTTTTCGTAGACTTTTGTCTATGAACAGTCTATAGACTATGAATAGACAAAAAGAAATATCTATAGGAAGGTAACCGAGTCTATAAGAAGTGTATAGACTGTCTGTAGAGCATTTCCGTAAGGGTTGGACCCCTGGAGTGATGCGGCTTCGGCTGCGCGTGGGACAAAAGCATTACTAGTTTTTCTGGGGGACACTGGTTTTACCGACATTCTTTGGTTACCCTTTGATCCTTTGAGACTTCCTTTGATTGCCTGCTCGGTTTCGCCTTTTCTTTTATTCGTTTTTTCACCTCTTTTTTTCACATTCTTCGTTTACCATCATCTGGAGTAGCATGCAAGGTTAAAAACCAGGCAGGCTTCAACTGTGTTCTTTAAGATCACTTTCTCTGACTTTCTCCCACACTCTGTGAAGCATTCGAAAAAAGTTACGTGGTGGTGATGGCGATGAATTTGACTTATGCTTTGACAACATGTCAAAAATGTCAGGCGCGGGTAGTGTTAAAAGAAACTGCTACGACGACGCAAGTAACGATGTTTTTAAACCCAACGCTGACTTCTTCTGCGTCGGCGTACTCTCACGCAGGCTAGTATAGGGATTCTGTGATTTTATACTGTATCCGAGATTTCTTGTTGTCAGGTAAATGATCGAAACAGCAATTCTACCTGCAAAAAAACACTTCTAAGTTTTGCACACTTCGCCACGACACTCAAAGACAGGTCAGTGCATATGGCGCAGCCTCTGACAATGCCCTCCCTTACAAAAATGGTCTATAGACAGTCTATAGACTTCTTATCGGCTCTATTGCCTTCCTGTAGATCTTTATCTTTGTCTATTCATAGTGTATGGACTATCTATAGACAAAAGTCTACTAAAAGTACATGGCCATAAATCTATAGATTGTCAATAGACTGTCTATCGGATTTGTATTGCCTATGGACTGTTCTCTGGGGTTTGTCTTCAGAGAGTCTTTAGACTTTATAGACAGAAGTTTATGGACAGTCTATAGACTGTGTAAAGAAATTTTTGTAAGGACTACCGCGGCTTGCTTCGAGAAAAAATAAACGAGAAAATATGCCAAGGAAAAAAAAAACAGAGCACTGATCACAACTAAAAATAATCGTCGCAAAGGCATACTCAATCCTTACCAGGCCCGGGCAAGTGCCAAGACTTGCGGAAACGCGGAGAGCGACACTGCGCTCATTCAAAATGCGTCGGGGCCCACGGAACGACAAATCGCTCGGAGCGCGCACCTACCCGCTTCAAAAGCGCCGCGCTCTGAATCCCCATACGTCACAGGACGCCCACAACTTCCTGACCTCTCCCGATGGCTGGAACTGTATGTCCACGTGCTCGCAGCGTACCAGGACGGCGGTTAGGAATCCCGGACTTGCATGATGCGTGCCCGGTGCTGCCGTGAGACAGGATTTAATCCTCTACCTTCGGCCGCGTTCCTCTCCTCTTCCCCAATTCTCCGCACCTCCTTACTGGAAACCACTTCGTTCTTTCAATTGCACTCAGAGAGCAACGCCTAGCGCTGATCTCCGCTGGGTGTGCAAAGGTTGTCTCCACCCTGCTCGAATCTTGAGGTCACTACGCCATGTGGTATACCTCCGGTCGTCGAGGGAGGAACCGATTTATTTTCGTTTCTCCGCGTCGTTCGGAACACACATCACGAGAAACTTGATTTATGATTCACACCTTTCTCCCTTTCTCTCCCCTTGGGCAAGTCGTCGACACTGCAGCCGCTTCTCACCACGCTATACATAATGGTCGCTTGAGGAACTGCGAATGACGATTGCGATGCGGCCGCGGCGGCGTTGACGACATGCTGCGAGGTGCTGATGCCTCCTTGAGGGCACCGTTCGTTTTATGAAAGTCGCAGGCTGTAGGAGGCGTTATGTAATAAACGCCGGAAGAAGAGGCACTGGGTGCGGGGGAACGCCGGGAACGAATGATCGGAATTCGAAATGCCCTTCTTTCGGCGACGACGCCTACGAAGGAGGGATTAGCCTGGCCGGCGGAGCCAGAAGCCCGCGGTGTTTTGCAAGCGGACATCTACCGACCGCCACAATACCGGACAAGATTGATTCTGACCGATCGCGCGCGAATCCTTTCGAGGGAGCAGGCCCAGAGCGGAAATAGCAAGGGGAAAAGAGAAGAAGAAACGGTCCCAACCAACGATGGGGCATGCCGGCCACATATGCGTTCCCACGCGGGCGTTGAACAGATAGACATACGAGGCCAAGCGCGGCCTAGCCAAGACTAGACCGCAAGCGAAAGAAAGAACGAAGAAAAAAGGAGCAGTGAACGAACTACTTCGCCAGTCTTTCTTCGTGCATCTACGCAGCGAGCCGCAGAGACGCGCGACCCAAGCACAACGTTCTTTTGAATTAGCAACACCCACGGGAACTTGTCGTCCTTCTTAGCGCTTGTTTATTTTCTTTTATCGCGCGTGTTCTTAGCGCCGCGCGTCCTCAGCGGGAGGCGCTATTAAGGCTCTCGGAAGTGGTCACTTTGTATTCAGTGGCGTGATAAACACCCAATCCGGCAGGAAGGAACCCCTCGTGCCCCATGCGTCATCGAGGGGAATTGAAAACGAATTCCTTCTCGCGTGTAATATTTCGCTTCGTTCATTTCGTTCTTCATATCTGCCTCTTTTCCTTTACTTGCTTTAGAAGTAGGCAGGGGAAAACGCATGAGCCATCTCCGAGCCTTTTATCATCCCGCCTACGTCGTCGGCCCGGACTCCAGGTGCCTGTTTAGGCGGTCGGGTAAAGCGATTTGCAAAGGAAACGGACCGCGGAAACGATTTCTAAGTGCTCTATATATCCATAAACAAGAAGTGCATATGCGAGCTAGGTGATGTACAGCGCCATTTGCCGAAACATTCTCAAAGGCAATGAATGTGCTACGTGGGAGTCCCACTTCCACCTTTCGAAGAATGCTCGTGAACAACACTGTCCTCCATGGGTGTCACGCTTAAGGCGGCAACTAAAAATATCGAGGACAGATGCGCTACAATATAGGTGTGACGCTTAAGCCGGCAACTGTAGAAAAATATTATTCGGTAACAGATCAGACGATCTGTCACGCGGGTGTCCCGCTTAAGGAGGCGACTGCCGAGGATACCCTATAGGACAATAACTGTACTACATGAATGTAATGACTCCAAGGCAACAACCGCACTTGACCGGTGTCCTCCTTAGGATAACATTAGTAGGAAAATACTGAAAGGCAACAAGTCAGCAGCATCGGTAACAGAACGAGGCACTTGGTTAACTTTGCTGCATTGCAAGACGACACCAAGAATTTTTTCGCGCAGAGTCAAATATCGCGTGGCTCAACTGTGAGAGTTTGCAAGTAATTACAGTAAATGCTATTCAAGTTTATTAAAGGAACTTTGCGCTACCTCGCTTTCTTCATGCTAAAGCAATGCTGCCGCCTGCGCAGACATGTATCACCATGGTGTAATAACGCGGATAGGCGGAGGTAGAAATATAGGCGAATGAAAAGTCAATTACTCGTGCACGCTAATCTGTGTGCGCGTGTGTGTTTAATTTCTCAACCAGGGCGTGTGGTCGGAAACGTAATTGGCGGAACAACTATGTTTCGTGAATTTTCGCATGAACTAAACTCCCTAAATTCCTCAGGATCCATCCAATATGTAAGCCAAAACATAAAAATCGCCCTACGTACATACCTACCTACGTACATAATATCTACGTATACCTACGTACATACCCACGTAGACAAGATGTGCGTGGGGACGTCATTCAGGGTGCCATTTTTCTCTAGCCAGTACTCAACAACACCAAGAAGAAACGGAGCGATATTAGTAACCTACGGAAAGAGGTACAGTGAGTCAGTGACACATTTCGCGACGGCTCGGCGCAACAGAGGCCGCTCATAAACGCTATATTGTGCTACTAATCTGTAAGCAACGCGAGACTGCGTATCGACAACAGTCTTCCTCGTGCCAGCATTCGCTCTCTCGGGCTCGTGTAATTCGCTCGCACAGCGCCCCCCACCGTCAAAGAGTGGCGAAGCATGCACGTCTTTTCCCCCACCGGACTATGGTAATGGCCCGTGGCATCCAGCTGTTCCGTACCGGTCGCATCGGCGGCGCGGAGCAGATGTGCCCTCAGACGTGCGCCAATGGCGTCCTGGCATCGGCGCCCACACTTCAGGCTCTGCCCCATAATGACGTCCGAACGTGATCGTCGAACAAATGGCCTCGTTGGGGTTCTCGGCGTTACTCTCCTCTGCTGTTCGCGGCGGTGGTGCCGCTCCCGCTGCTGCTGCTGCTTCTTGCTGATGTTCTTGTTGATTGCTGTGCACGGGCGTTGAGGCGAAGCGAATTCCACGTAGGCTGGCGGGGACGCGCCGTCCGCGGCCGCAGAAACAGCAGCGACAAATCACGCTTCGCGGTGTGTCCTGGCGTGTTTTGGAGGTGGCTAGCCGCGCTGGTTGTTCTCGCTTCGTTTTGAGGCCGTCTCAGTGCAGGTATAGCTCTCGATCTGCAGCCGCTTGGCCCGAAAAGATGTACCACCAGGCCGAATATCTGCGAAGACCAGATTTGAGAGTTGTGCTTCAGCACTCTGGTGAGCAATCTGCTGGAAAACATGCCTGGTTCAGCTCGCCCGTAGGTACGGAGAGTAGTGTCAAATGGGCTCTCTTCTCGAAACGACTGTGTTAGTCCGTTGGCACAAAATTGGCCGCATTTGTAGGACAAGCCCCCACGGTGTTAATCAGAAAATGAACCACTGTCTGTCGCTGCTGTGCAACTCCAAGGCGATGTGCAGTCTTGATCAAAAGTCCTGAGGCCACAGCGTTCGGCTGCAGCGAAATGAATCTTCCTAGAATGCTCCGTGTAGCGGATCATTCAAAACACAAGTAGAGCAGGAAGCTTCTCTACCGCAAGAAGAAACTTTCTGCTAGCATTTTAAGGTCATTCGGTCCTTAATATTGCCGTAATAGCTCTGTTATGAGGCTGAAGCGAAAAGACTTTCGACCTAAGACTTTTGACCAAGACTGCACCTACTCCAGTAAAAGGCCGCTTTGTTCTAAACATTTTTCCACGAGATGGCACGCGTCCGAACGGTGTACATAGTACAGGCACCTCAGTGAATGTCGTGCAACGTCCCGAGCGGCAGCGGGAGAAAACGAGACTGGACACGGCTAAAGTTTGGAAAAGATACGCGTTTCTCCCACCAGCCGGAACATGCAACATGAATTGGACGAATGCCTTGCGGCAGTCACAGGTGCAGGCACAGTCCGCATGCTTAAAGTGATCCAATTCCGGTGTATATGCTTACTGCGAACAAATAGGCAGAGCCTTTGAAAAAAGTTTAGAGCCAGACAGCGCCAACTTCTAAGCAGTGTGGTGGGCCCCTTGGAGCCTCTGTGGAAGTCCCACCCTTTGATGGGGAGGACCACGGTTCCTCGTAGCTTGAAGAGATTAGAAATTGCGGGAAAGAATAGCAAGCCACATGGCGTGACCCATGGAGCAGACCCCTCTCGGCATTAAACTTTTCACCAAGGCTCTAGTTTATCGCAATGGCCTAAAAGGGCTGCAGGGAGAGAGCCGGTTAGCGACGTTCGGAAAAGCTCATGTGCAAGCCACCCGCAGAGAACCATTACGAGTACCTGAGCGAAAGCGCTTGCCCCGTCTACCTTTATGTGCTGTGCGTTGCACTTTGAAGTAATCCATCTTTAATCATTAGCCAACTCGCCCCAAAACAAGTGCTGATAAAATACTTAAGCTACGACCCTGGTACTGAACTACAGCAAATAACGATGCTTAGACTCCTTGACTCGAGTAGTTGGCATCACGGAACCAGTGAGGGCTCCGTATGCGCATTCAGCGTTAAGAGGTGGTAATAACTGAATGCCGCGAATCACAGCTACATAGAAATGTGAAGCATTAGCAGTGTGTCCTGCCGGTACTATACCTCCTATTTGAGGCCGGCACTTTCATGGCGTGGCGAACAGCGTTGGAATGAGGCCAAGGACAGTGTAGCGAGTGATGGAAGGAAAGAAGTGTGTTTGAGTAATGATGTGATGACTGGCGACCGATCGCAATGTTATGATACGTTAGCCAAAAGAAAGAACTGAATGTTCACCCCTTCGGTATAGACACTTCACGTGCACAGTAGCCAACCTCTGATCTTTTAGGGTGGCCG
Organism: Amblyomma americanum; assembly: GCA_030143305.2. Classification (NCBI taxonomy): domain Eukaryota; kingdom Metazoa; phylum Arthropoda; class Arachnida; order Ixodida; family Ixodidae; genus Amblyomma; species Amblyomma americanum. The sequence goes on along the minus strand of JARKHS020035703.1, from coordinate 254,172 downwards.
AGTGGTTACCGAGAGAAACGTAAGGACAGCTGGTGTGGCAGGAGCTCAGGGGAAGCGATGCGTACAGACAGTGTGTGGGGACAGGGTGACATCCTACTGTCTAAAGACAGCCGTAATCGGTTACACCATGTAGACGGTTTTTGCCTTCCAACGGTCTTATCTCGGATGACGGGGATTTGACGACAACCAAAAAATTCATTGTAGTCTGTTTAGGACGAGGCATCGTTTAGCGCACGATTCTTTCTTTCGGGAAAACCGTACAAGGCTACGTCTTTTGATGCTCACTGACGACAGAAAAGCCGCCATAACGCAATACAAGTCACCAAGGCCGGCGTGGCAGCCAGTGGTGAGGGCATTTGACAGCTGAGTCTAGGGTCGCTTGGTTCCATTGCAGCAGCGCCAGCGGCATTTTCGTGGAAAGGTAAACGCAAACTAAAATAACTAAAAAAGTCCATGCACAGATATATCGGCGCCCATTAAAGAACAGCAAGCAGTCAACATTAGTTCGCAGCTGAGCTGTGCGGAGTGCCTTATATTCCGCAGTGCTACCGTGGGGCGTGAAAATCAATACTAACTGAATTATTTAATTATTATTAAATATTAAAAATCAGTCTCGTGCGCGACTCATTCTTAGAGTCAATCAATCAATCAGCCAATCATTGACGTCATGAATGGGGGGGGGGGGATTTCTCATAGCTGCCATTCCGAGTTCGCTTAGATAGAAGGTGCATGTGTGGGGGGCTCGCTATTAGCATTTTAATTATTGTGGTAGGGGTAAGAATCGCTCAATAATTTCTGCGAAGAGTGTTGCATGGAGCAAATGATGGCATCTGCCTTTCTTTAAAGCCTAAAGCGCACGAAAAATCTTCCCCACTTTCGAAAAAGGCAAGCCAAGGCAGGGGTCAAGGGGAGTTGACCTACCGAAGTCCTGGGCGAGCTCGGGAGTTCAAAGCCAGGGGAGTGCAAACTGTGCTCCTCCTCCGAATATCTGAGCTGTCCGGACAAGAGAGGGGGCGACCTGAAGAAGGGTCCCAAAAGCACGAATTCGAAGGTAAAAAATTCCCTGGACAGATAACTCTCCGTGTCGTCCGTGCTCGTCAGCTGTCAAGATGAAACTCGCGATTAGAACAGAAGACGTCGCTTACCCTGTTATTTTTTTTTCGTTTTGATACTACTGCGACGTATGTTACCCCACCCCCCACCCAAGACGAACCGGGTGGTAGTCTCCGGCGGCCGTCACTGGACCGTGTGGCAGGACGCTTCTGGTTCTCGCCGAAAGAATCCCTGGCCAGACAAGAGGCAAACGTGCATGAAAACAAATGAAAATCGCTACACCACTCCCCAGTCCTGGCTTCTAACCAAAAGGAATAGAGTGACACAGGGCACTCACTTTTTCTATGAGCTCTGTTGAGCGCCAGTACTTGAAGCGGCGTCCACTTACACGCTCAATAACAACGTTGTCATGCTATACGCATAAAGAATGCAGCCTAGCTGCAGGCAAACAAAGAAAAACAACTTTCCTGTCTCCGGGAACAGCAGCTTTGAAATGGCACACGGCACACAATCCCCAAGTCGCGGGCCTGATCTGATGCCAGTGGGCAGACAGTATGATGGATTGTTGCTCAGGGGTCAATGTGCTCGGTGTCCGTTGACATGGACGCCATTAGACTATTGTTTTTTTTTTGTTATACTATTTACACGAACAAACCATGCGTTTTGAGCCCGAGACGTCGTCGTCAAAGAAACCTCACTATGGCACCCGGCGCACTTGCCTTCTGTGCTCTCAGTTCAGCACGAGTGTGCTGAGATGATTTCTTCTCGCAGAACTAGAATCATCAACAGAACTGCAGAAACGGCCTTTTCAAACACATTTATCAAAGGAAGGTCAAAGATGTCAGCTCTTAGGAATGAAGGATACTTGCTGAAAGATTTACTGCTTTTACAGTGGTAACCGTTCACCTCACTTCTCACCAAAAGGGCATTGGCCTGACCGTCGGCTTATTTTAACCTAACCAAAAACTCTCATATTCGCCAGTTGGTTAATTAGGGTGTTGTACCTACATTTGTTCCGAATCCCTGGTGTGAAGTGGACTTCTTTTGTGAATGTTCTCCAGTACGGTTACGTCATGTCCTAGTGGTCATCCTGGCCCACTCAGGCCTTGTTGGATTGTGTGCTTTCCCGCCGTGTGTGCTTGTGTATGTGTCGGCTGCAGGTATGACAGGAATACCAATATGACCATTTCTTCCGGGAACCTGGGGAGCTGGAGGTGGGAGGGGAGGCCTCTGGAATCTTTCTTTTCACGTGCTACAGGGAAGCAGCGACGCCTGGTCTTTTTCTACTGATGTCTACGTCGGCCCAAGATCAAGTTTCTCGGCAGATTTTCCACTGAATGTCATTTTCCATTCATGCCCAACAATCTTGGACAAAAGTTTCGAATATTCAAATATTGTAAGGTATTGTTATGATAATATTGAAGGTAATAGCCCTTTTTTTCGATATGTCGCAAAATCTTTTTTAAGAGTGTTTCCATCGCTCGAATCAAGCAGCTCAGACTGCAATAGAAAGCGGATTGGCGTCACCAAACTGACGTCATTTGACGTCAGCAATAACGTTAATAGCAAAAAAAATGCAAGCTTGCCGATGGAAGATCTGCGGATGAATTGATTGTTATAGTGAAATCACAATATCTATAAAAATTGCGTTCATAAACTGGTTCCCGTTCAAAAATGCTTTTGTTCATAACTGTTTGGTATGGTTCTATATTTAAGTTCTGAAAGGCGCAAAAGACACACACGCACACACACACACAGGAAAAAAGGGGGATGACACTCTTTGTGTCATCCCCTTTTTTTCCTGTGTGTGTGTCTTTTGCGCCTTTCATAACTTCAATCATGAACCAACTAGCCCCAAAGCAAGTTCTTCTGCAACGCATTTCTATATTTAACATTTTGTCCAGTGAACAGTCATAGTGTTCCTTTTCACGAGGTCATCTTCGGCCTAGATGTTTTCTTCGTCCTCATCATCGTCAGACCAGCTGTCATAAAATGTTTACCACCGCCAAGAAGCCAGCTGTACAAATACAGCATCGCCAGCGACATCACGCGCGAAAGCAAAGAAGTGTGAAAACAAGCCGCACTCGGCGGGTTCAAGCAACGCAACCATGCACCGCTGTCGAAGATACTCGGAGCTGGCACTCTAAGCTATGGCCGCAGTGTTCGACACCCTAGAGCACGACCAGCGGGAGCAGCCGTCGCTACACCCACGTGCCGAGAACTTGGCTATGGCGACGGACGCAGAAGCCCTGCCGCAGATCACGAGTGATCCTCCGCCACCCGAGGTAGCGACCACCGCTCGGACCGTACTCCTCAGCGAAGCTAGCGCACCGACATCTTCGTCGTCGGTCCCAGTGAGCAGCTACGGTACGCGGTTGACAACTCGAGCTCTGGTCCCGGACCAAGTCTTCCTGGTCTGGGCCATCTTGGCGCTTTTCATGATTATCGGCCTCGTGGGACTTGCGTCCTTCTACATATACCTCCAGTCGCACCACCTCTTCAACCTCCCCGTCGATCTGGGCCCGCACGGCAACGGCACCAGGGGAAGAGTTTGAAAGGCAGCGGTGAACACTGGCCGCAAGCACTGTTGAGGACGTAAGGCACGGGACAGTCTGTTCCGCCTGTGGAGGTTCGTGAAGGGCCCTGACAGCCAGTATTATGACTCTTCCGACTGACGAAGCCCATGTGCCGACTGCTCGTCAAAACTGTGGCTTGCTTCCTCGACTACTGCTGAAAGCATCAAGGTCGACCAAAAGCTGTGCGTCCACTGAGCAATGCTGAAGCTACGTGTTGTGGAACTGAACGGAAGCATGGCTACGCGCTGCACATTGTCTGTACTTTTAGTTTTTTTACGTTTTTAGTTCCTTATATCCTCTTTTTGCAGTGGTGTTTCCCTACACTTAAGCAAAGGATCACGTACCTATGCTGGACAATGTGCGAACAGCGGACTTCTAGCAGCCGACCATGTGGCTCGGATCAGTCTGCCTCCTTATTGAGAATATCAAAGAGGCTGAGTCCAATCACGAGCCCAGTTCACGTACCCGAGTGATTTCATTGCGTTTACACCTTAATCTAAATCGTGGTGAGAAGACGGACTATGGCAATTAAAGGGTCCCGTTGTATTTCTTAATTACAGCTACATAACTCCCGAGGTAATCAACACCTGCATCTTAGCACTGTGTGTTTTAGTCAGTGTCTTAGTGGGGCCTCTCTGCATGACGAGGAGAGTTGAGCGTAAAGCAGATGCGGAAAACCTCACGCAAAGGGCACGTCTGAGTCCATCTGACGTGAACGTCAAGCAGGTGTTATCTAGTGCACGGTCAGTCTACGTTCTCAGTAAAGGAGACGCTAAACTGGGGTAAAGCCAGGAAATGCAACGTTTCAAATTCAATATTTGTTCGAAGTGAATTAAAAGATCCATTTGTAGTGATCAAAGAACATTTAGGTACAGAGGTCTGCAGGACATGTCAGTTGCAAATGAAGACAATGGTTCTGTTATTAGCCGCAGGACCGAGATCGCACTTGCGGAGGGGAAAGATGAGCTTACGTGATCTAATGTGTGATTATAAAATCAGGTGATCGCTGCAAGATTCATCAACATGAAAAGCGACCAGCAGCCGGAACAGGGACGAACATGACTTCATGAAAGCAAGAATACACTAAGCCAGGAATGACCGAAAGGGTACAGCTAGAAGTATGTCCTTCCTGGGGACTAATTGAATCACTATTACCATTTGTCCGCAAACAAATAGTGACGATTACCGTTTTAGAAACGCATGAAAGCGATAGCCAGGCGGTATAACTATTTGTCGCGAGGATTAACGGCATGTGAGGACGCATTGCTTACAGCACCCCGTGCTCAGCCTAAGTACCTTGTACTTTGGGCACCTGCCTGGTATGAGTAAGGTGCAGGGCTCGATACCGAGACCCAGTGCCGTCGGAGAGCACCGCTGTTTTTCATTACGTACAAACTTTCAACTGGCTTGGCCCTCGGCTTCTTTGGGATGAAATCCTTTCAAAATGTGTTTTCTTTCTCGCCTTGTAGAGACCAAATACGGTAGGTATTGCGGTCATTTGGAAAGCCGCACTTGCGCGATTAAAATCAAATAGCTATCGTCATTGCCTTGTAGAATGCAGTCTTGTTGATTCGAACCCGCTTATTTGGAACTTCCGGTTCATTCGAGCTGACGGCGATTTGCGCCCTTTAACTTCGGAGTCTATTAAAGGAAGCGGGATCAGACTCTCCTTACTACGAACTCCGCAGAACTCGAATAATCTTTGTCCTCTTCCAGTTCAATTGATTGAAGTTCAGCTTTTCCTGCCTATGCACGGCCTCGCCGCGTTCAGTCATTCCGAACAAGCTCCGCTGGAGTAACGCCATCGCAACATGCCGCACGTATACGCCACCGCAGCGCGCGGTTCCACGCGGATGTTGCCATTCCCGCAAGCCTGTCTCGGCATCCGACCGGCGCCAACTGGGCAGAGTTAGCGTCGCTCCCTTCCTGCCCAATGATGGATGGAACGGTCCGCTTCGGCAAGACGCATAACCCTCGTTCCGAGGCTCGATCCCCCGAACCATCCATATAGCAGTATTAAAAGGTCCCGCACAACCACGCGTTCGCTCGCCGCTGAAGCTGAAAGCAAACAGAATCTCGCATCGGCGAGGCAGGAGCGTCAAGCCCACAGGGGAGAAGCTGGCCTTCGCCGAAGAATTAGGAAAAGTAATAAAAAAACAAAAAAGCGCGGAAGAGAAACGGAGAGAGACGAGGCCAGGGAGAGGCGGGAAATGTGGGACGAGTTAAAAAAGCGAGAGCGATTCATATAAACGTTGCGGCAGCACCCTCATAGTCGCTCGCCCGAGTCCATACGGACTCGGTGGCGAGGTGCAGGTGAGGGAGAAAAAAAAAAGTTAAGCCTAACAAGGGCGGGAAAGGGATGGACAAACGAAAGCGTTCGCTCCGTACCGGCTTCGCACCCATCTGTCACAGCGGCGCGGCGCGAGTGATCCATCTCGGACTGCGAGCGCTCGGCTCTCGCACAGCAGCGGCGCCCAGCGGGGCATCGGAAAGCGTTCGTCGAGACGAACTCTTACGGAGGCGTTCAAACCGGTGGGAAAAAAAAAGAGAAAAAAAATCATCCCGCTGCGGCAATTCGACGTGTGTGGCGCAAGCACGCGCATACACGCTGCACGTAAGTGCGCGCAGGCCGAGAACTCACGCCCGCACTGGAAAGCGCGCGAGTGTTCGTGCTTAGCGTTTGAGTTCGCGTTCTTCTTTACTAATTTCTCTCCTTTCTCTCTCTCTCTCTCTCCCCCACTTTTGTCGTTCGGCTTTCTCCCTCTTTGGCCCCGATAACTCTTCGTCTGGAACATGATCCGATTTGTCCGGTATGCAAATTGATTGAGGCTCACCTGCACGCGTCCGTCCTTTTGTCTGATTATGCGCTGCGCTGTTGGCTGGTATCACTCTGGTCTTTTCTTAGTGCCTCGAGGATTGCGTGCCGGGTAATTTTGTTTTCAGTTCTTTTTTCTTGCCTATTCTAATCTTTGTCTCCAGCAATTCTTTCTTTTTGTGCATACGGCGCATGACGTGATGTATGAGACCGCGTGCGCACGTCTCTGTACGCGTATAATAGAGGGCGCTGTGTGAGAGACGGGAGAGAGGAGCAGAGGCTTTGTCCGGCTCATCCAGGGGGCGCCGCCATCGCTGTGTTCAGCGCCAATTGCTACGAAGGGTACACGTTTCAACTACGGAAAACATTGCGCCCTCGGGTGGATAATCGCCGCGTTACGCCTGATTTCAAATTCACGACAAAAAAGAAAGTAAAGTAAGGAGGAGTAAAAATCCTTGCTTCAAGTGTTGAAGGCGGCACCTCTTAACGCTGACTGCGCCACACCGCGGCGGCTATCCGCTTTACGCTGCAGGATTACTGAGTGAATGGGCTTGTGAAAGCTATGCTCAGCGTTAATTTTTTTTCTTCTTTGTTTGGTCGAATAGCAAGGGGCATAAATGTAAGATAGTGTTATATGTAACGCCCACTTTTAACGTTCGACAGGAAAAAAGAACGCTAATCCTTCCGTCGACGTGAGTGAGCACAAGTTAGCACATGACACGGGTCGACTCGAAAGCTTTTTAACATTATTTTTCTTCGTTCACAAAAGCATCTAGCTGGAAGTGTCACCCGCTGAGACGCTAAAGCAGGAAATGTCGCGGACTACCATAAGATCGACGATCATGACTGACTAACGACGACGTGTAGAACTTGAAGTCGGCTAATTGCGTTATGAACTACTACATACAGCATTCACAGCGTTGTTTAGGGCAGTAATGAGTGAGCGGTTTAGTACAATAGCGTTCGGATCTAAAGAGGCTAGACGCAAAGCCATCTTAAAAAGGCAGGACGCCCGGCTATTTAAGACGTACCTACCAAAGGAAAAAAAAGAAGGAACGTAACACCCAAATATCAAAGAAGGGAGGAAGCTTATCGCAAAACTTGTAACGTTCTTAAGGGACACTTGTTTGTTCTTAATTAGAATCGGTTTTATAGCTCTTCCCATGTAGATAGATGTTCGTATGGCAACAAAGGACAAATTTATCGGTGGAAAATTTTTAAAATTGTGCATTTTTAAAACTTATGACGGCGACCAGACCTGACCACTGGCTGTCATCGGCCGCGATATGCAGCCAATGGTGAGGTCCAGCAGCCAACCATCGAATGGCCGGGTCGCTTCCCACAGACTCTTCAAAGCCTCGGGTATATCTGAGTGACCAATGACAGAGGACCAAATGGATGCAAGATGGACAGTGCAAAATGGACAGCTTATAGAATACAGCGTTTTATTTCATTATTTTTTTACTTTTCGCGTAACTTACGAATGCTCTGTTCTTAATAAATATGGCCTCTTTTTCTGTAGAGCGCCGTGATCTTACGGTAAAGCTCGGCTTCAATTTTTTCCCGGTATTCTTTTAAAGCCATATGAGAAGTAAATGAACTGAGGTAAGATGCCTGAGAAGTTTATCACGGAAGATATCTTGTTGCAATAGCATATGCCAGGGGTTTTTGCTACAAGACGAAGGCAACCAAATGGCATTTAATTTGTCCCGGAAAAAAAAAGTGCGAGAGGGAATTTTTCTGGTCAAACCAAGAGCCTGAAGAAGAATGACAGCAAGTACGAGAGACAGGGACCCAGTGAAGTGGAAAGGAAAATTGTAAGAGAAGCTGGAACAGATACAATATGGCCACCAATCATATTCTTGCTTCGCGGAGGCAGCTGTAATTATGACCAAAGTAAAAGGTGAAAACTATGAAAACTTGGAGCCTACAATTAAGGTCCTGCGGGTTCAGCGTATGTCATTATAGGAAACGAGAATTTAACACTTTTCATTTTATTCTTCGCTCTTCTCATACGCCAAGGTATCACCCGCATTTGTCGTTCGAAAATTTTATACGCGATCATTTTGAATCCGAAACGTCAGGATGATAAAAAAGCTATTCGTCAAGTGTTTTAGGCTGAGACATTGAATACAGCGGTGCCAAACAGGACTAAAGTTGGCAAATACCAGTACACAATGCATTCAGAAGTGAAGACAGAGACAAAAAGGCGTCTCACACTGTGAGTTTTCATCAAACTAATCAGCCCGGCATGTCGTGATATTCGTTATGAGAATCACTCAACCCCAGGGCAAACAATGCTGCGTGGAAAGCAATCCTTTCACTGAGAAACTGCAGCACAGCTTCGATGAATATCCCGGTAGTAATTTCTCGAGCCATGTGCAGAGAGCCCGGTGATGTAGTAGGATAGGATAGGATACACTTTATTGTTCTAACAAGGTCTTTCGGTCAGACAGAGGTCTTCATCTTCAAGCAGATGTCTCCCTCCGTCTTGCAGAGGTCGGCGCCCCTATTCCAGGGCACCGCTGAGTTTGGCCGCTCGCTGGGCATGGATGACCAATCCTCTTGCGAGGATTGGTTGCCCCTGGAGAGCACTCTCCCACTGCTCCGCACTCGGATTTTCTGAGCCATGGAATGCTTTATTTCTGTCACATTCCCAAGCAATATGGTATAGGGTGGATGTTGCACCTCACCATGGGCAGATGTCCCTGTATTGGTTCGGGAACATTTTGCTAAGGATGTGTAAATTGTTGAAGGTTCCGGTTTGCAGCTTCCGCCAGTAAACTGCTTCTTGTTGATTTAATTTGTTGTGAGGAGGAGGATACTTTAGTCTCGTCCCTCTGTAATAAGTTAGAATGTCGGAGTACGTCGGTATTACCCTCAAGAAGTCCTCCGGGTCTTCGTTCAAGAGTGCTCGGTTAGTGTACTCGCGAGCGCCTTTATCGACCCTTTGGTTGCCTTCTATCTCGGTGTGTCCCGTAGTAGTTTGCTGAGTACAGTTGCGAACACTTTTTCGCTAATAGCCGAGGTGATCGACTTGGGACTGGTCAAGCCTTGCTTTGAGTATACACAAAGGCGCGCAGGAGATATGCTGTGCAGCGAAGCGAAACAATAGACCTATTAGGTTCTTGCATTCCTGTTGGTGAAGCGCTTCGTTTTTTCACCCAGAGAGAGCCGGTCTGGCAGATAATGGAAGGATGCAGACTTTCCTATAGGCTAGCGAAAATTCTCGGCGTGAGCGTATTGAAAACTGCGGCGCTGTGCTCAAGACCTTCCGGACGTCATTCAAGGAACCGCGCACGCTGCCGAATACGGTAGTCTACTTGTTCTCGAGAAGCCAGAGAAACTGCTTTTAACCTCATCATAGCAACAGCCATGTTCCCTTTACTGTCACGTTTCTTTCATCCCTAATGTACACAAGTTTGCACAAGTAAACACCCAGCCTACATATACTTTTATGTTCATTTTCACGACTAAGAATTTAATTTAAAACTAATGTTTTGATGCCGGGCAGTATTGCAGCCGACCTTATCCGAGAGTTGATACCCCAAAAACCCTATCGTACTTCAGGCTTAAATTGCTAACGTATTCGAATGCAATAAAACCCACGGGCACAATTTATTTAAGACAGTCGGATTGCTGTGAATTGCAGGAATGTTTAGGAGTTTGCCCCTTTGTGTCATGGGCTGGTGACACTTGTCATCGTATGAGTTGACTCCCACCAGACACTACTGCAATTCGAATGTTTTTTTTTCCTCCATCGATTTTCACCATCCGTTACCTATAGGCAGCTGTTGAGCAGACAAGGGTACGGGAATGAGGGGCTCGGTATAACATACGTATAAGAATGCCAGCAGTGATGGAAACGCGGAAAGCATAGAGAAATTATTCTATATTGTCTTCTATGCCCGCCGCTATGGACGAAAGTGACACTCCTGAACAGCTAGTTCTCAAGGTTAGGTTACAGACAATATAAATGCGTCCGAAAATACAAGATTGAGAATCCACCACCATATCTCAGTTGGCAGAGCACCGTACACGACATGAGGAGTTCGTGGGTTCGTATCCCGCTGGTGGAATGTGGTTGTATTTTCTTACCTTTCAGTCTTAACATGATTATGCGCTGACTTGCCGTTTATTAACACAACAAATAAAAGGACAGAAACATTCCTCTATGCTTTCGCTTGGTTTCAATGAATGATGGCTTCCTTAATGCCTACAGGCACCTTTCTTATTAACTAGATTAAGGTCATTCGCTAGCAATAGACTTCCCAGATCTTGGAATGGAAATTTGTTTGGGGAACTGAGCTTTGATGATTTTCAGCTTCTGAGCTTCCAGTTTTCTTGTATCGCCTATGCAGTTATTCGGAATGCATGACTTTACAGGTGGTTATTACAAGCACGATTATTTCCAATTACAGCAATAAGCCTGCAGTTGTTGGAAACTCTCTAAACTTTCCCCAGAAAGATCGCGGATAACGTGCGATCGTAAAGGCTCAAAATAAAAGTCGTCCCATTTTATTGTAAGCTAGTTTGACTCCATTTCCTCTTTCTTTTATCCACCTTGCTGAAGGTTTCGCGCATTAGCTTACTCTAAGTTTCAATTTCCCATCTATTTTTGCCAACTATGCAACATATCAGGTTTCAACCGATAGCGAATTCCCTCGCTCAATCTCATCGATACTGCCTGGCGTAAGAAAAAATGAGGGTCCAGGCATGACCAGTTCACTTTATAAGCGAACAAGGTTCCTACAAACTTCATGTTGTCGTGGTTGGGATGCAGATAAGAATTCATCGTGTGTTGGTACTCCACAGTCTTCGCAGTCTTGGGCAAAATGTTTAAGCATAAGCGACAGACACTTTCTCTCCATACAGTATTTATAGACGCCCCATCCACTTATCGTAACTCTGTCCACAGCCGGGTACAGGCCTGTCCCGTATTCTTCCAATCACTCCAGTCCTGGGGGCCGGTGGGAGTCCTATATCTGCAAAGTTCCTTATCTCTCATCGGTCCACATGGCTTTCTGGAGCCCCCTTCTACATTCGCTTTCTACTAGAATATATCCCGCTGTTTTAAGGACCCACCCGTACAATTGCTCTACGCACTTCGTGCCCTCCCTATGCCCTTCTTCATCGTGAGCATCCTACCTTCACCCTCCCACTCTGCTCAAAATGTGGGGCGGCCAAGGCCCCCCCCCCCCCATACACAATCAGTGGAAATGCCCCAAACCATGGCAGTTCCCCACATACCAAACACATCCCCCTCCTAGTGGTTTGTCATTTATCGAAAGCGCTAAAAGAACATGGGCAAAGAAGGAACAGACATGGACGAGCCCTCGTCCATGTCTGCTCCTTCTTTGTCCGTCTCTTTTAGCGCTTGCGAAAAATTCCCTTCATGCTGTTGCAGTTGTCTGGGGTTGTTTGAATGTAGCAAGGTTGGAGTAAGAGCCGTTTCTGGTAATTTTTTCGGTTCCAATGATATTGATTTCGTTGAAGTTGATTGTAAGGTCCGAGCCTTCCGAAAATTCTGAAGACATTCTGTAGCCAAACATTCCGAAGACACACGCAAAGGACCAACTCTGTCGAAATCACCATGCTCGGAACCGAAACAAATTACCAAGAAAAGGCTCTTGCTCGAACCTTGCTACATTCAAACAACCCCAGACAACTTCAACAGCATGAAGGGAATTTTTCGCAAGCGCTAAAAGATCACGGACAAAGGAGGAACAGATATGGACGAGCGCTCGTCAATGTCTGTTCCCCCTTTTTCTGTGTTCTTTTAGCGCTTTCGAAAATTGACAAACGTGCTCCAGCTAGCCCGATCCGCCACCCTCCTCATGGGAGGCAGCTCTGTTGCTCAACTAGTTGGCCACATATGGCTAGTGGACAGAGATCTCCGTGAAGCCCAGACTCGTGGACACTTGGACAAGTAGGAGCCCTACTTGAGGGTCTTCTGTTCTTTTGTTAACATAAAGTTGTTACCACCACCCCCTACACCCCATTTGTTCTTCTTGCACACGCTCTTCAGCACCTCAAAACTCTTGTTGCCTATCGCCTTTCCTCCATTCGCAGTGCCAGCGTGAGCCGCCAGGGCTGGTTCCTCAGCGCCGTCCTGGCGCCGCTTGGCAAACGGCTGTCTCTTTCAGCTCGACTGCCGTTTCACTTGCGGCTTTGTTCTGCGTGACCCCTCCGCCCCGTGCGTGGCTGTGGGGGGACGAGAGGGTGTTGCCTTGCTGCGCTTCCGTCCTGGCCGGAGTCAGAGGTCACTTCCGCCGGCGTCGGCCCGCCATGGATCGCGTTCTGTGACAGACAGCCTAGCCCCTTCCTTCCGCTGTACCTTCGCGCCTCCATGCTTTACCGCCTCTGGATTTCTCCCTTCCTTTCTTTTTTCCCTCTCCTTCCTTAGTCGGCGGGCAGGTTTTGATCTCGCTAGCGTGGGAGGGGCTCTCCCATTGTGGTTCCTGTGTCGCGCCGGTCGCGGTCCTACGGCCGCCTTTGAGCACGTGCCGTTCTCGGTGCAGGCCTCGGGCTGGTTTTTAGAGCGAGGGCTCTACTTCACGATTAAAGCCGCAAAACCGGTTACACCGTTGAATCCGGACCTTGAACTGACCTTGTGAGCGTAAATAAAGTAAATAAATAAAATAAATATGTCCCCGACTGGAGTTCCATTTAACGAGAAGCTCCGAAGTTCCGTCTCTGAGCTGAATTTTGCAATGCCTATTATAGCAGCCATGTCTCCCAAGCTTACTAATATCGTCAATAAGAAGGAATAAATCAGTTATGTATTGCCACTAGTCACCTATGGAGCGGAAAAGTAGATGCTAATGAAAACGCTTAAATTTAGTTTCAGGGTACCGCATCGAGCTGTGAGAAGGAAAGGGATGCGGTTAACCTTAACAAGCAGAAATGGGTCAGTGAATAACGCGGGCAGATTGGGTCACTCAAGAAGCTCGAATTAATATCATAGTCCAAAAAAAAGCGAATAAATGGGCACAAGCAAGGCATGTACTGCCAAGGCAAGTAAACCGATGGTCGTTAATAGCAATGGAAGGCATTGCAGGAGAAGGCAGGCGTAGCAGATGGCTGCAGAAAGTAAGGTGGGTGGATGAAATTACGAAGTGCCGGAATAAATAGAGGGATACGGGAGAGGCCTTTGTACTGCTGTGAATGTAGTCGGGTTTATTATTATTATTATTATTATTATTATTATTATTATTATTATTATTATTATTATTATTATTATTATTATTATTATTATTATTATTATTATTATTATTATAATCTGGCCCAGCGTCACGTTCGAATATTTGCAGATCGCTATGCAGCGACGTTATAGCGTCCGCCATCAAGGCTGTAGAAAGCGCGGCAAAAGCCTGGTTTTTTTAATCATCTTATTATTATTCTGTTTCGGCGCCCGCTGTCCGCAGTACAGTGCCTCCAGTAGAAGCTAGACTGTGCTTCCAAAGATGGCGCCCGTGACGTCACGCGCAAGCTATCTGTACTCTCCACCGCCTGTTCGTGTTGCTGCGAGATGGAACGCTTCTTTATGACGTCATTTCCGCTCTAAGCCACATGTTGATGCGTGCTCTTCATTTACGGAAGTGGAGAATGTTTTTAGTCTGTGCACGACTCTCACGTTGAGATGAATTAAGCTTACTCATTCTGTCCCTGACAACCAGAACCATTTGTGGAACTACGAAAGAGGCTTCTATTGTGCCTCACCCATGTGACTTGTAAAACAACTTGGCGGTTAGAACACACAAAAAAAGGGAAGATTGTTTCTGGCAGCTGGAAGAGACGGATGACTCACACAACATCCGTTTCCCAAAGTGTTTCATTGTATCTAATTAAACTGCAAATCTTGTCCTCACGTGTTATAGTCTAAAAGACTACAGAACTGTCCAACCGCTTCTTTCGGATGCAGTGAATGTTTTGTTTTATTTAGTCTTCATAGCACACAGAGAAACACAGACCGAGCGATCGCACTGGGGGAAAAAAACTGCCAAAAGTGCGTGCCAGGAAGCGAACACCGCCGGGAGGTCGGCCCTGGAATCAGCGTGCAGTGGGAACGCCCCAATGCGAGTCTGTCCGCAATTAAAACGTGCCGCCGCGCAGGGCTAATTATCGCAATTAACACCTCATCGCACACATACCGCGCGCTGCACTCACATCCTCCGTTGAGAGTACGCGCGGGCACACCAACACGCAGCGCCGCAGTCGCATTCGTGCGCAACGTTTTACGAGTGCTGATGAAGACGGATGCGGAGCACGGGGAAAAGAAATTAATGAGCTCCGCGAAGCGTTCGTCCCTAGTTGGACCGTTTGTTTTGCTTCTGTATTTGCGTCACGTGTTTGGGGGCGTTTCTGCCTTATCCGCGTTCTACCCCCTCGAAGACCGAAAAAGAATTAAACAAAAAGAATAAACAAACATAAAACACCGGGGCTATAATCGCGAGCAGCCAGGACGTATAAATCTGTCCGAAACGCTTCGCTCCGCAGGCCGCGAATGGATGTGGCGCTCGAGGAACTGTGCAGAGAGCTTGTTCATTTTTTTAGTTTTTGCTCGTTTGGCGCCTTTCGTCTTTGCGGTCACTCTCTGAGACTACACGTGAAAATAAAACGAAACTATAGAAAGAAAACGAAACTATAAAAAGAAACGAAACTACAAAAAGAAAAGGAAACAAGCGCTTTTAAGCACCGAGCGAGCGTGTTGTGCGCTATCCCCGGCTACGGAGCAGTGGCTTTCGGAGGTCTTCGAGAACGTGCACGTACTGTATACGATCCGGCCGCGCTGGCGTGGCTAACAGCTCGCACAATATCTCCCGCCTTCCGCCCTTGGCCGCGGCAGGTATAAGACCTCTCTGTGGCTCGTTCTCGGCCGGCTCGTCCTAATGCGTGACATGGGAACGCAATAAGTTAGGATCGGGACACGGGGCGAGCGCGGACGAGCCTTTGGGAAGCTGAGAGGTTAGCGGCGACAAAGAGAGGGGGCCACTCAGAGAGAGAGAGCGCGTACGAGAGAGACCTACCTACATTTCCGGTGGTCGTAATTTACCGGCACAGACAAAGAGCTGCCCCGGTTAATTGTGGGGCCATCAGTAATAATTAAAACCGCCTGCTTGCGGCGTGCGAGGTAGTCTGTCCGCGACGCTTAGACAAACAAAGGTACGCGAAGATCGAAAGCCGAAACAAACCTGCCCGGAAAGAAAAATAAAAAAAACGAAACAAAGCCAGAAATGCAACGAGGCGGACGACACGTTTCTGCGAGCCGTTCCCGGTCACACAGGCAGGCCGGCCGACCGACCGCCATTAGCGTGTTCAGTTATGCATGACAAAGGAGTTCGTCTCCTCGCTCACCGTCGCTTCGCTTGCAAAGCGGAATACGATAAACGGAAGGAGGGAGAAAACGACGACACGAAGTAGTGAAGAGGGAAGAAAGAAAGTGTACACGACAGCTAGATCGATGTAGAAAGCAGACGGCAGGGAACAACTAGAGTGAAGTTAAAAAAATCGAAGAACATATTATACACGAGGCCTAAATGGCAGCTAGAAGGGGATGTCCCGAAAAATACAACCACTTAAGGCGGTAAAAACGAAAGGCAGAAGTGAAGACGGCAGAAAGGAAGTGTACAAGGCAGGGATACAGTGTAGAGCGATGTAGAAAGCAGGCAGTGAGCTGCACTACGTTATCGTTAAGGAAATAATTCCAAACGCAAAATATACGCAAGACCTAGAGTGCAGAGAGAAGTGGAGAGAGGGACTATTACCTGCCCTGTTGGTGAGAAAGCCACACAAACCAGCAAAGCAGGCGCGATCCAAAAGGTCACGCCGCAACCACCAACCAGAGCGGAGAAGACGACCGCCATTGTTGGAAAGCGGTTATCGAGCAGACGGACTGACCGAGGCCGGAACAGACGAAGAAGCAAAGAATAAGCGTCGCATCCGCACTCGCAACGGTTCGTGCATAAGCTCCGCCCCTAATGCCGGACGCAGGGGCGGGTTCGCGGACGGCCAGCGATTGGCGCGCCGCGTCCAAGGGTCATGAAAAAAATCGCCGGGTGCAGCCGAAGCCAAAGGAGTGCACGGCTGCCTCCGGCCAATGGGAAGCAGGCGAAATTGCGGTCAACGCAATCAAAAGTCCATTTTTCCCAAACGGCCCTCGCGCCGGAGCACGCGAGGAGAGCCGCCTCTGCAGCCGACTCGTCACGCAAGGACGAGCAGGGCAGATGCACGCGCACGCTCTTGTATATGGCCGACACGGACTGACTGGACAGGGCTGACTGCTGCACGCGCTTGCCCTCCTTACTCTTTTGCCTGGCGCCATCTAGCGGGAAGTCAGAAAGGCGGAAAGAAAGGGAGGAATTCTGTGTGTTTTTGTTTTGAGTTACTCGACGACAGATGGCCAAGGTGTCGATCGGCCGTTACTTGGCAGTGTCTGATGGCGAGAGGGAATTTGGTCAGCTCCAGCCACTTATGCTCTTCTCGCTTGACCGTCCCTTCCTGTTCTTGTTATGGGGAAAGTTTCAGCTGCCATTGAGGCATTTGCCTTTTGACTTCGGACGCAGATACGGTGTTAAAAAGGTAATGTCCTTACAACTGAGTTAAACCGAGATCGGTGGTCCCAGTTGAATGAGTGAACTGACAAATGGCAGCCGAGTGTACGGTAGTATCACGCGGCTTAGAGAAATTTCCCACTGGCATTCCCTCCTTAACGACGGAAGACATTACTTTCCTGTCTAGTATATCAATACAAGTCCAGTGAATCAATTTTATAAATTTGAATCATCGCGAGTTGTCCAGGAAAATCGACCACCAAGAGCTGAAGCCAAGCGCGGCATTTAGAGTGCCTGCGCTGTGAATCTTGTTCACTGGTTGACCTAAGCTAAAACAAAAACTATAGACCCCCGAAACTAAGGTTTATGGTTTATGGGATCTTTTTTTTAGTACTAATAAAAGAAAGCGGCCGCACGTTCTGAATTTCATTCAAGCCCGTTTACATCATGCCCTATGAGAAAAAGTCAAATATTCTTCATTTTTACTCCATCATCGTCTATTTTTCACCTGTGGCGGTTGTAAGAAACTGTTTTTCGCCGGCTTCCTTTAGAAAACAAGCTTATAGCTTTATGTAATGAGTGCTTGCACTTTGCATACTAACGTCATCGATAGTCTCAACCGAGTTCCGCAGAAATGCCCCCGCAAAAATACCCAAGTGCTGTCCATTTGGTTCGACAAGGAGAAAATGGAACTGTTCACTGAAGCTACAGTACGCACTGGCCTTGTAATGAGGATAACAAACTTTCGGCGTGAACTACGCGGAGTCGTGGAAGTATCTTGCGCGCATAGACAATGCGCAGTCCCTCAATCAGGAAGACAACGATTTCTTGCAGATATATTTACCTTATCAGAAGCGCACATAAACAAAAGCAGTTCAAATATCGTTTTAGACATGCAGACACCATTAGAAAACTGGTAAGAAGAAATGAGGAATAATTTTCAGGAAATATTTTATTAATCCTTCCAGCCTCAAATGTTACTCTTACATCCTGAGAATATTTATTGCCTTATTTAGCTTAAGTACCACCAGTGTAGGCGAAAACGTCAAGTGATATCCCGCGCATGTGCTGACGCTTAAAAATTAGAGCGATATTTAAGCTCCACCTCAAGGGTACGACCCGACAGCGTTACTGATTATTTCCTACTTTTTTAATTAGTAGATATTTCTAACTACACACAATCGCTATCATGCATAAGCAGGCGTACCGGACCACGTGATGCACTGCAAGACACACAAGGTCTGCCCTTAAACAAGTCGGACAACTGTGCTTATAGGGTTAGCGTGTCTGGCTCGCGAACCAAGGGTCATGGGTTCGATGCCAAACAAATTTGAACTCAGTTGTCGTTCGCGCTATGAGATGCCAGTCGGCTATGCACGGGCGAATCAGCGCACAAGTTGGATGAAATGATTTGAATATTGGGCTGGGTCTGTGGAACAGTGAACAAATGTTTCATAAATGTTCAGCTTAAGAAGATCCGGCTCAACAGCGTTCTTCTTGCAAGAGCTCTATTCCACAGCGAAATAAGAACCTTGAATTCACCCTCCGTACTTCCCTTTTTCGGCCGAGTTCTATAGCTAGTTACCCGCGCCCTATAGCCCGAGCCGAGTTCGATTTGAGTTCTAACTAGCTGGTCTGTGTATGATGCATACACGAAACTATATTTAACTATGCGCTTTGGCGCGAACAGGCCCGCAATCTTAAGCCCCCAACCCAATCCTGGTCTAGGTCGGTACGTTAATAACATCTAGAGGTGTCTGGCGAGCTCATAAGTCTGTTCTGTAGCCAAAGGTATGCAAGACACTTAATTCCATACAAAGTTTCACTTTATATTAAGCAGAGGTAAAAATAAACGGAGCTTACGCGAGACGAAATTAGCATGGAGGAATTCAAGGGTTCATCGCACTGAAGCCAGGTGAGCAAACATGTATTCAGTGGCGCGACCATGCTATACACATTTTTCGCCTCATCATGTTTTGCACGCTGTTCCCTTGGCACTTTGACGAATGCAATAAGCGGACACCGAAAACGAAGACGAGGGAGAGAGAGAGAGAGAAAAAAAACTTTATTGGCGCCAAAAATTGGTCGATTCAGCGGGACCCGGGTGTCTTCATGTTCCGAGTCTTCCAGGGGTGGTGCCCTTATTCCAGGGCCCCACTGAGTCTTGCTACCTCATACGCATGCTGGACCAGTCCTTTTTGGACCGCCAGCACGCTGCTGGTGAGCAGGCTCTCCCACTGTTCCGCATTGGGCTCTTTTATTTTATGGAATGAATAATTGTTTTTACACTCCCATGTAATATGGCATAAAGTGGGGGTGGCTCCACACCACTTGCATGTGTCCGCGTACTGGTTCGGAAACATTTTGTGAAGTATGTGTAAGTTATGAAAGCTTCCTGTGTGCAGTCTACGCCAACCAACTGCTTCATATTGCGTTAATAGCTGGTGTGCTGGAGGATACGCTACCCTCTGTAGTGATTTAGGATTTCCGCGTACGATGGTTCCACCGTTGTGGTGGGCTCAGGGTCACTTGATGTATCTGCTCGGTTGCTAAGCTCGCGAGCTAGATCGTCGGCCCTCTGATTCCCAGTTACCCCGGTGTGCCCCGGCACCCAGAAAATTTTGTGCTGAATTTCTTTGTTCGAGAGAAAAAAAAACGCGCTTAGCTGGTACCCGTCAGACTGGAAATTAAAGAAAGAATGAAAACATAATCATCATTCTCAATGCTATATGTACTAAGCTCTTGTTACCTTAACATTTATGTGCGCTTCGGATATATTTCATCGACTCACAGCAGTTGTGGCCTAGACGTCTGAGCATCCGCCTCGCATGCGGGAGGTGCGGGGTTCGATCCCCAGTGTCGCCGGGTACCCACCGGCGATACAATGGGTACAAGCTTTTCCCTGGTCTGGTGATCGGCTATTTAGGGTGAAATGCTTCGGAAATGGGTCTTTGACCCCACCTTCAGCAAACGAAAATACCTTGTTGCTTGGTTCTCTTTAGCCGTAGATGCCCTTGCGCCATAAAATTCATAATCATCAACATCATTTCATCGACTGGAGTTATTTCTTTTCGCAGTAAATAAATTTGATTAGCGTTAAGAGCACTTCCGTACACTGAGGAATTTGAGGAACAAAAAAGCGATTTTGGCTTTAATTAAACACCAGGAGTGAGCCAAAAATATACTCGTATAGTGTGGCGTTCTAACCTTTGCAACAGGCCCCTAAAAAGGATAGGTAGACTTATATTCCGCTGTCTGGTGCCCTACGAAGGTTATAAGCAAGAGATATGTACTACATCGCGTTTCAGTCATTCCTGGCTTTATCAAACAAGTATTTAGTGCTTTGTTTCACAAAAACAAGTGTAATTACTGAACAGCGTACTCCAAGGTGCGTTTATTAACTTGTGGTGATCAAAGAGCCACAGTACCTTAAAGCGATGAAATCAAACAACAGAAAAAATCTCATAGAAGTACGGGCTAAGCGAAGCGTCAGGCTAAAGAAGAACGGAGGGTAATTGACATTTGTTAATTATAAAACATTCACGGGCAAGCGCTCCGCTGTTTTAAATTCCCTGCAACAGAATAGGTCAGTGATGCACTAAACGGTTCCGAACCAGGACCATGTCTGGTTTAGGATCTAATACCGATAACACTAGCGTTGACAAGAGACTAATGGCTAAATAAAATAATAAAGATAATAAAGGCCACCCCTTAATTAAGGGCCGACAAGCGAAAATTAATACGTTAGGAGTACATGGCGGGATATTTATATCGTATTTTAACCCTATTTCACACTGACTAATGCACTAAAAATATTTAGAAGTTACGTCCGTCAAATTTCTTGCTCAGTGTTCGAAATATATTTCAAAATTTGTCGAAAATGCCTTGCCTGAAACCATGCTTCCAGCATGTTTTAAATACGTGAAAAAATATATACGTGGTTCCAGCATGTTGGCAATGATTCAAAGATGTACTTTTGTAAATATGAAATAATTTGTCCAAGCCCTTACAAAAATGTTCTATAGACTCTCTTGACTTCTTATAGACTCTGCTGTCTTCCTATACATATTTCTTTCTGTCTATTCATAGTCTATAGACTGTCTATAGACAAAAGTCTACTGAAAGTGTATGATCATAAACCTATAAATTGTCTATAGACTGTCTGTAGGATTCGTATTGACTATAGGCTGTTCTCTAGTGTTTGTCAATAGACAGCCTATAGACTTTACAGACAGAAGTTTATGGACAGTCTAAAGATTTTTCTAAGGGAGCTCTGCGTCATTTTGAAGAAATGGTCAGTCCTCGAAAATATATTTGCAGCACACTTCAAGCGGTTGTAGGGTATTTGGCAGTGAATTAAAAATGCAGTATTGTAAGTATTACATTATTTCGTAGAAAGCATACTTCAACTGTAACAAATGAGCAGTCGTCAAGAATTCATTTTCAGCACATTTCATGCTGCGGTAGAACAATCTAGTGATTGAAAACGTGTTTCAGGGAACAGTCAAACACCTCCTTTTCTGTCGTCATTTTGTTTATCAAGGCTGTTAACAGGCAGACGACCACAACCCTACGACCCGGTTCCACTAAGCCTGCTAAATTCTTTGACGACGGCGTTCGTAGTAAGAATTCTGTATAATTTGAGCACCCAGGAACCTCCTTTTGAAGCCTTCTTAATATAAAATGTTCAAACATGAACTCGTTTTTTCGACGGTACGTTGTGAAAACTAATCTCCGGTAACAATAGTCAACAGCTGGGCTCTTTGGGTTGAGCAGCCATGTCAATCTGTGTACCATTGCACATTATTGGAACATAATCCTACAAATACCCTAGCAAGAGAATGCATTTCGCAAGTACCCGTTCTTTAATGCCGAGCTTCATCAGTCATAGAGGCCTTCGTATTGGTATTAGGCTTTGATTGAAACCAAAAGCTTAACACCAATGGGTGCTGGTGAAAACTGAAGTTAGAGCAAAGCTTTTTGTGGCACGATTGTTGCTAAATTTATATCATTAAATCTTGTTTAATTACAAACGGTAATTGTGTTGATATGTGTGGGTCAATGATCCAAAGTAATACAAAGGAAACAGACATATTGCTGCCTGGTACAGAGCTCATTGACAGATTTAAAGACCTGAAAATATGTCTAAAACAACTGCGTTGATCTCTAAAACATGGTTTATTCTATCTTAATAGTCCCAAACAAAAGTTCCAACAAGGAATGAAACATTTATTGCACGTTTTAAAACCATAGAAAATGCTGATACTATCCTATCGTTAATATTGGACGCAAAAAAATGATAGCATAAAATTATAAGCGCATTTATTCTACAAAATGATATCCCGTAAATTGATTAAGGCAGAATCCTGGCTGCCAAACCATTTGGCTTCTCTCACGGCTGTTCTTCAAAAACCATGCACTACACAGAGCAGTAAACAAGTATTAAGGCTGTAATTAATTATTGACATCCACCTGAGTTCAACCATACGGTTACAAAGGAAAGCTACACAGGTTTTTTTTTTTTCAGAAATTTGGTAGTTAAAGAGAAATTCGTCCTCGTTCGGGGTTCGAACCCGGAACCACCGCTTCACCGGAGCAGTCGCTCTACCAACTGAGCTAACCGGGACGGCAAGCTTATGGGAGGGCGAGAGCGAATTGATCAATAACTCGAAGTGGGAACAGTGTTGGTCGAATGTTTTAGGGGAATCCCCCAAGGTGGAGTAGATTTGTAATAAGGGAGTAATTACTCACTGACATTCACTCATGAGCAGCCATACGGCTACAGAGGAAAGCTACACAGCTTTCTCGGAAATTTGGTAGTTGAAAAATTCGTCCTCGTGTGGGGTACGAACCCGGGACCACCGCTTCACCGTTAAGACGCTTCCACTCAAATAAACAATCGCTTCCGCAATTAGGGTGGCAAATCGTAATTCATCTACCGCCTATTATGGCCAGCGCTTACTTGAATCAAAGAAAATTGTTCTGCGGCGTATCCTCACCATATTGGACCTTGTTGTTTCAGGTATCTCAACTTCGCCAGTGCCTGCGGTCCTTGACGCCTAGCTCACTATGGAGCCCGTAAATCCATGCGCACGTGCAGCGACACATTCTTGTATTCATGTCCAACTTTCTCGATCGAAAATTTGAAAAATTGCAGAATTCCTTTCTTCTTTCAGTCCCTCCTTTAATCCTTCCCTTACGGCGCGGTTCAGGTGTCCAACGATATATGAGACAGATACTGCGCCATTTCCTTTCCCCAAAAGACCAATTATTATTATTATTAGAATTGTAAGATACCGTTCGGGAACTATTTTACGTAATGGTACTTTCTGAATGTAGCGAAATCTTTCTTTTACAATGTTTCCATCGATCGCATCGAACAGTTCAGACTGTCATAGAAAACCAATGGGGAACGCTTTTGCAGAAAGCAAAAACGCTAATAGAAAAAAAAATGCGACTGCCGTGGAGTGATCTGTGGGTATATTGGTTGTTATTGGGTAAATCTTACATTATATAAAAAAAATTGCGCTCATAAATGGTTTCCCTCTCAAAAATACTTTTTTCCAGAATAGTTGGGTATGTCATATGATGTAGTTTTCTGATGAACCTATGAGCTTCACAGTGTGGTATGTAAATAAGTTGGATGTATAAGTATTTTTCTTTATACCTTTATATTTAATCGAACTACGCGTACAACTGCACATCTCCCTCTGCCTAAAACGAGACATTGGTGATAGAATTTTCATTGTCTTACAGGAGTGTATAGCCCTTTAGATTGTCCGCAGTCCTCATCCAGAGAGGAATGATTTGATTTTAATGGCTCATTGGCAGTTTAGCCAAAGAGAACCATAGTTAACAAGTTTGTTCTGCTCGAAGTCGGGTGAGAGACCCAGTTTTTTCAAGCATATGACCCCACAGAGCCTAGCACACAGGCAGGTTAAAGATTGCACCAACTGACTATATATATTTCTTTAAGACCGATGCGCAAGAGCTCTACCCGTCAGCTTCCGCCGCTTGACAAAACTTCAGAATGGTTTAGGTTCCGATGCACTAACTTCTCTTGGTATCAGAACAGTTTTTGAAGCATGCGCGTTAGCATGGTTGTAAGTTTTCGCGTGTCATAATATTTTCCGATATCTGAACTTTTGTATTCACAATAAAGCTTGTGCAGAACTCTGCAGATGAGCGTGAGACGAGCTCATGCCGCATCGCCGCGAGAGAGTTAGTTCAGATATGAAAAGGAACTGTCAATTTGCACACAAAAATGAAATGAGTTGTTTTTTTCTGCATTTACGTTAAAATTTCCTGTGGGTACTGTACCTCCAGAGCAAATCACTTTAGGAATAAGAAAAAGTATACTTATCTCTCATACTTGTGGAGTAACCATTATTTGAATGACTTAGCATGTTCCCGTTGGTAATCCAGCTACATGTACACAGGTTTGTACGCGTGAAGCACGGAAATCCAAAATGAACGTTTGCTGCAGTCCAGGCCGCATTGTATTCCAAGAATAAATTTCATGGTAATATATTTTGGTATTGAGATAAAGTGTTGAAAAATACAGGGAAAAATCCTGAACCGGATCGCACCTGCCACCATTCTGTTTTTAAGTGAAGGCTTCCAGCTTTTATCCGTCCACCCGTTGTTGAAAACGTGTTCGGGTCCTCCGCAACTCACTACTGAGAAATTTCTTCACAGTACGGCAAAACACGCGCAAACGAGCTACAAAAACATGGAACTTACGTCTAAACTGCTGTTTCCTCGTGCGGGTAAAAAGTGTATGCCTTGCAACACAGAAATAAATAGCACCCACCGTTTAGCTTTATTTAAATAGCATTTTATTTAGGACCCCCCAAGCATATCAACTCCTGTCCACAAGCAAATATGTCCTATAGTGTCAGTGGGCTGAATGAAGGCTGGAGGCTTCCTGCCCCTTCATGGGCGCTGGCGTCTGTTGTGAAATCTCTTTCTGTCCCTAAATGAATGTTAGGGTGAAGACGTGTGGGCAGATAGTAAAGAAAAACCTACAAAAAAAACCCTGGTATTTACTTCCGGCCTCTCGCCATCAAAATGCCTTACGTAGAACTGGGCGGTCGTAGAAGCCGTTGCCTGGCGCTCGCGAGTCGCAGTGCCCTCTGGGCAGCGCAGGTTTCCTGTCGTTGTAAATGACACGCAGCACGAGTGGGGCAGGCAGCTGAAGGTCAACAATTCCAATAAGCTAGAGGTATATTAAATTAAATTAAATTAAATTATAATTGGCTTCTGAGGAAAGGAACGGCGCAGTAGCTGTCTCGCCTTTTGGGTGACACCTCAAAAGCACTGTGAGGACGGAAAGGACGGTGGGAGTTAAAGAAAAAAGAGAGAAAGAGATGTTGTAGTGGAGGGTACCGGAATGATTTCGCCCACCTGGGGACATCGCACAGCACGCGTACGGGAGCCTTTGCCTTTCGCCTCCAACAAAACGGGACCATTACGGCCGGGTTCCAACCAGGGTTCGAATCTTTCTTGTTTTATCAAGCACAATTATAATGACGCAAGCTATGAATCTTTCACAGTTTCGAAAGCTATCATGTGTCTGGAGTTCATCAACGTGTTATGTATACAGATTATCGTTTCATTGATTGTTTGACAGATTTATTTATTTATTTATTTAAACTTTTATTGAGTCCACATGTAGTCTCTTGTTTCAGCCATAACAACATCCGCATTAAGATGTGTACAGTGTGGCTCTGTAAGGTAGATCAAATGTAGGTGCCGCAATGTAGTATGTTTCTCCACTTTAATCCGCCTTCTAAAGTCCTGTCCCGCTAAAGAACCCCAGGTGGCCGAAATTTCCGGAGCCCTCCACTGCGGCGTCCCTCATAGCCTCAGTCGCTTTTGGACGTGAAACCCCCATAAACAATAAACCATAAAGTCATCTTTCGAAAAGGCTTTCGACGGCCATAGGAGACGAAGTATAGTCCCTTGTTTTCTATTGGCAGAGAGGAGTTTATACTTGGTGCTGTTATCCATTGGAGGCATGCCTCCTCTGCAGAGGAGGACGTTATAAGGGATCAAAAGCCGCAGTAACTGCCTCTCTATACCTGAACAGCCGCGCAATGAATGGGATCAAGTAGTGAAAGTAAGTGAAGAGGGTTTTGAGGAGAACAAAAGTTGTAGCTCATTTTACACACCTGCCCCTGGGAGCTGTCGCAGCGGGCACATGTCCGCGCTCGAAGCATTACACGAGTATCTACGGAAACGAAAGGAACGAGGCAGACAAGGCAAAAAAAAAGAATTTCTAAAAAGAATTAATCAGTACAGTCGCTAGAGTTCGATATCTTTTCCGAAACTGCGCCCCATATTCATCAGGGCCTTGGGAGCTAGAAGTGTATATATAGAGTTTACTCACTATAGTAGGAGGCGAAGTAAAAAAAAAAGCAATTGGTGGCAACAGCCCGTGGCCTCCAGTGAGCTAGCTTACTCCGTTAACTAATCGCAATAGTAAATGAAATCAATATTAACGCGGCAACGTTAAAGTCGGCTATTTTTGAAAATTACTCGAAGTTTACTCTGAAACACCTGGTACAGTTTAATCCGGAAGAAGGTGCATTCATAGCGGTCACTAAGAAAGGGCACATGTTAGCAATTCGTAATTTCCAACCAGAAGAGAACTTGGTGATGGATGCCGGAGTTCCGGATGATTCGATGTTCGCAAGTATGCTAGGAGGCTGCGGTCATGTCGGACGTGCACACATTTGTCCAATCAGACAAAAACATCCAGCCTGTGTAACTTCTAAGTCTGCGGTATGCTTCTCTCGCGGAACCCTGCTCTTGTTCGGCCGCAGCCGATGAGGATCTTTGTGACCCTGGGAAGAGAAATCATGACTGGTACAACTTGTACACCTTGTAACCGGCCCAAAACGCGACAGCATTGCTCACCACGCAGCAACAACACTTTGGGCGCGGATATGTCACCATCTCTTCCCTCCATCGAAAGGCAAGAGGGGCCGCAGCGCGCCTTGAATACTATCTCAAGCAGGAAATACTTGGGACAGAGACAGTCCCGTAGCTTGTCCGTAGCCAACATTGACCGCACCCGAGCCAATTAACAAAGCGTCCCTCCGCGCAGCACGGCCCTCGGCACAAGGAACCCCCTAGTGCCGGTTGATAAGAGAGAGGGCTAAGGAGGCGAAACACCGCCTCGCGCCTCAAAATGGCCGCCGCAATAAAATGCTAATGCGCTAATAGCGTTCGGCACATCACTCCGTATGCACGACCCTTCTGGACTTGATCCGGTGTGGAAAGAAGGACCGACCGTTGCTGCTGCCTCTGGCCAGGCGAAACCGATGGCATCGCTGGCCCGGCAGACACATCGGAAGGACGCGGCGTCAATCCGCCATGCTCGCGGCTAATTCCGTCACTCGACACCAGACCCTGCCCGTAGTAGTCGATAATGCCTACTTCTGCCGCTACTTAGACGGTGCTGGTAGGAATCGGCGCAGGGATAATGCGAGACGCTCTCGGCTAAGGCGGTGACGGCGGCCGCATCCGGTGCGGACCTCTCTCTCCATAGCTTCGCGATCTCTGTCTTTTTTTTTTCTATATACAATCTTTCTTTTCGGCTTTCGTTCTCGAAGGCTCCTAACGCGACTGGCCCCTCGCGCCATAGCCGGTATTGCCGAAATTCCTGGCGCGGCCTTGATGGCGACCAACCGACAGGGCCGCCGGCCGATGGCCGCTGGAAGAAGGACGCGCCATTCAGCAGCACCCACTTCCTTCTTTCCTCCTTCGCCATAGCCACGCCACGCGAGCGATCTTAGCTGCCCTCGCCGGTCAATTTTCGACAGGGGACCCGACTCCTAGACCGTACACATGACCTCAAGATTCCCCCTCCATCCCCCCCCCCCCCGCCATTTTCCTTCCTACCTCCTCCCTCCAGCGTCCGGTAGTGCCTTACGCATCTACTCCTCTTTATCTTCTACTCTCTTTTTGCAGCCATCGCCGACGAAACACTCTTAAAAAGTTCCACACCCTAGAACCTGTATACACCTCTACTACTGCATACCCGGCGTGTGAGTCGAAGATCTCAGCGTAAGGCTGGGCCTCTCTCCCGCACTCTATCTCTTTTCCTCTCACGGCGACGAGACGAGATTGGCGCTGACGAAAGCTGGCGAAAATTGAAGCCGACGTCTCGCGGGCTGCCCATACTCGGACCCGCCACCACCGCCATGGCCGGGAAGCCAATATAAGGACCGTCAGAGCACGTACAACAGGCTACCGGAACGTGTAGTTCACTTCTGTTTTTGTTTTTTTATTCTCTGCCGGTAGTGGCGGCAGCACCACGGTCGGCCGGCAGGCCCCTTTCGAACGGGCCGTGCCACGGCGACTAGACGCCGCCCCGGAGTTTTTTCGTTTCTTCCTCGAGACGTCTTATCCCGGCTCGGAGGACCGCCGTTGACGAAACCAATTTAACAAAAGGGACGACACATCCGCGCCTCTCGGCCCAGGATGTGCGGGCCAATAATAAGGTTACCGTTTTCGGTGGTGTCTCGTACCTGCTGCCTTACCCCCCCCTCCCCCTCCCCCCAACCGACCCCCACCCCTCCTCCTTCTACCACTAGCACCACCACGGACCCTCCCCAATCTAATACGCACCCCTCCACGAGCAGAAGAGATGCCTCTTCGAACAAGAAGAAACCAGAGTGGGGTTCGACGGTCGAGAAACTTTCAGGGCGTGCCTTTATTGGATGACCGCGGAGAAGATTCCGTACGCTCCCATGTCTTCGCCCCCCACCCCTTCTCGCATCCCGCCAGCCGCCTCAATACCTTCCGCACCCTCTCCCCGCCACCCCATTCCCAGCCGAAACCTCCGGCATCCCTCTCCTCTTTCCCAGACGCTCTTCTTTCTCTCGTTCAACCTCCTCCCCTCTTCATCCTTCCTCTCCGACTTCCCGAAGACACTACCACCAGCCCCGACGGGCTTTCATTCGGGCTATTACAAGTTGCGTGGAAAGCAGCTCGTTTCTTGTTTCCGTCTCCCCCCATTTCGCTCTTCTCTTCGCTCGACTGCTTTCATTTCCAGCTCATTCTCCTCTATCTGTCTCCTCCATCGGTTAGTTGTGCATTCTATTTTATTTTTTTTTCTCGTCCGAGGCGTGTATATAACGAGTTCGCTGGTCCTCGCTCTGCTCATTTCGTCATCTTTGGCGCCACCCAGCCCTCGCTGAGTGTTGTAGAAACTGCGAGACTCCACATGGAACCGGCCGTGTGACTCGTTTCGCGCCCGTAGACGTGAATGAAG
Source organism: Amblyomma americanum (assembly GCA_030143305.2). Lineage (NCBI taxonomy): Eukaryota > Metazoa > Arthropoda > Arachnida > Ixodida > Ixodidae > Amblyomma > Amblyomma americanum. The sequence goes on along the minus strand of JARKHS020035703.1, from coordinate 224,892 downwards.
TGGGATGAAACGAAGAAGAAGGAATGAGAAGAAGAAAAGAACGAAGTAACGAAACCATTAGAGTTGTGCGCGATGCGTTGTTTTTGCTTTTTCTTTTCCTCTTTCGCCTCTCTTATCATTCGTTTCCTGTTCTTTGCAAATATTGGTTTTGGCTCTTAGTTCGAACCCGCCGCGGTGGCTCAGTGGTTAGGGCGCTCGACTACTGATGCGGAGTTCCCGGGTTCGAACCCGACCGCGGCGGCTGCGTTTTTATGGAGGAAAAACGCTAAGGCGCCCGTGTGCTGTGCGATGTCAGTGCACGTTAAAGATCCCCAGGTGGTCGAAATTATTCCGGAGCCCTCCACTACGGCACCTCTCTCTTCCTTTCTTCTTTCACTCCCTCCTTTATCCCTTCCCTTACGGCGCGGTTCAGGTGTCCAACGATATATGAGACAGATACTGCGCCATTTCCTTTCCCCCAAAAACCAATTATTATTATTATTAATTAGTTCGATTCTCGACGAGAGGGATGGGGATCCGTTTTTAGCGCTCTCAGTAGCGGACTAGCTTTCAAAGACCGCACGCTTTCTTTCTGCGTTACTTTATCGATGGTGATTTGTTTTGTCTCATCAAAGTGTAAAAAAGACGATTAACCTGGCAGAAGGACACAAAAGAGGACGGACATTACTGTACTGCGCGGGAATAAAACTGTATTGTGTTGAAACAGTTGCTTTACGCACGAAAATGCGAGGCACGGTAGAAGCGTGCGATGGAAAGCTAACGGCCTTTTCAGCAACCGTCAGGGAATTGGAGCGTTTAAGGCCAGATAATCGTTTTTCTCGTGAGAAAGCCCGAGGGTTTTAACGCGGTTAAACTGTTTATATTGCTAATGCACGGGCAGTATTTGTGCATGGAGACGCCGGTGTGCAATGCATGGCGCGAGAGTTGGTTTCAGTTTAACACGAGGCGTGTTTGATAGACCAGTGCTGTCGCGCAGTGGCGGCGAAGCTCATCTGTTCGCGCTGCCGCGGGTTGGAATCCCTGTCGTGGATATTGATTGGATTTCTTTTTTAACCTAACGGGACGTCACTGTTGCAGGCAACGGCACAAGACCCAAAAATGGCAAGATTCTTGGTCGCTGCTGGTGAGCGTATGGGTGGTTTCGCACTAAAAGGGTGGCACATAAAAGATCTAACAACAGGCAGATGAAAGTGTCACTGAAGTCGGCACTCGCATACGGAGTAATAACATGCAGCATTTGAGAAGCGGCTGAAGATGGCGTAGTACAGCAGCTGCTCAGCGGCCGGATCCACTGCATCCCGTTGTTGGCATGATACGGGTGAATTACACTCAAGGGAGTCATTTTACCATACGCCAGTGTATAGAAAGAAGAAAAAATATCAGGGACACCTAATTAGTTACGTCAGTGCCAGTCTGGAGACACCACTTACTTCTAGCCAATGGAAATGCTCCGGTCAGGTGTCGTCCCTTCTCTCCAGCCAATGGGCGAATTTTATGACCGACGCCGCATTCAGGCCCCACGGCGCTTCTAACAGTATCCCATTGAAACTGCCAACCTAAACAAAAATACGGAAAAATAGAGGAACGCAAATAACGGGGGCGGGCACTGCTCTCATCCTCGTTTGTGTTTGAACTGTCCTCGTTGCGCCAGCTCGTTTGTTTTTTTTCGGCGCTTTTTTATTTTTTCGCACTGGAGTAGTTTTTGCTAATTCACGGTCGGTAAATTCATCACGAGCAGTCTTCGCGTACTGCAGTGTCCCGAACTGCATCTCATCAATGAATAACGCAGCAATACGTGACTATTATGTCTCATGCAGCAAAGCCCGTTGTGGTCACCATGCTTAAGCATGTTTTCCCAAAGCAACTGAGGGTATCAACGAGAGGTGTAGCTGTGCCAACATAATTCGTCAAAGAAGATGCGCAGGACCTCCGTGCACCGAAAAAAAAAAGGGGGGGAGAGTCATTAGTACGGTTAAACACAGCAAACAACGTTTTGATTTTTTTCTATAAAAGCTGGCTTTAAATGTGTACGACCATGACTATAGCACCATATATAGTAGCGCTGACAAATACACAAGAAGAAAAATTGCCAGCTTTAAGCATCATCATCGCGATCGTCATCAGTGAGGTAAATAGCCAAAACCACTCACACTGACCTCTTAGCCAGCGGCGATAATTCTTTCCGAAAATAGTTTCGCAATCTCATAACCCAACCCGATCTCGTGTAGCGCCATGTTTATGGCTATGTTTCCGAGCTGTCATGTGCATTCAGTTATCATAAGAGGACATCGGTTACCTCTTTTCCGCATTCTGTGCTTATTCGAAGGAGCTCAATTCGTCTTTTTTACTTTCTTTTGCTTTCTGAATAGCGACACAGACAGCGTCGCCAACTTACACAGTTTAAAGTAGATTGATGTCAAGCGCTTTCCAAAAAGGTGGTACACATGACTGATTGATAAGTCGAAGCACAGAAGCTTCCTGGACTCCCGTTCTCAAGAGGTCTACTGCTGCACGCGATAAGCGTCGATTTATATACTGCAGGGCCAATGCTGGGAAAATGTCTTCACTTCAAACAGGTGAAAGGCAGTGCTCCATTATCACCAGCCTCTAAATGAGCACGCGATTGTTGCTAATCACAGCATTTGAACACGTGGTTCCGAAAGAAGAGGGGGGGGGGGGGAGGAATGCCTCACAAAAATTTCTTTAGACAGTCTATAGACTGTCCATAGGCTTCTGTCTAAAAGTCTATAGATAAACCCTCTATAGACAAACTCTACAGAGCAGTCTATAGGCAATACAAATCCTATAGACAGTCAAAAGACAATCTATACATTTACGCCTATACACTTTTAGTGGACTTTTGTCGATAGACAGTCTACAGGCTATGAACAGACAAAGTGAAATATCTATAGGAAGGCAATGAAGGCTTTAAGACGTCTATAGACTGTCTATAGGCCATTTTTGCCATGGAAGTCGCACGTCATTGAGGTCATTGTTGTAAAGAAGCCCATACGATATATAGATACGGCTAAACCTCTACAAAAGCGGCGTTTGTTTGTAGGTAAACTTTGTTGCATGTCTCTACAATCTCCTCTCTATATAACATACCCCACAAACAAGCCCGCAAACAGCGCCACACTTGCAGTAGTAGCACGCGTAGTCGAAGCCGGCGCGTCGTTACCGGCAGGACGCGATCCCCACAAAGAGCGCGCGTTCGCATGACTGATTGAAACCACCGGGCCCGCCTGTTGGGGCACAACCGCGGCTCATCCTTCATACACACTCGGGGCACGTGCTTGCCCAGGGAGTGGGCGCATGACCCATACACGGCATAATTGCGAGCAGAGGCTCGGCTCGATGTTAATGATCCTTTCTAATAACGCGGTTCCTCCCCGGGCTGCGGCAGGCGTCCACGGTCTTCGGAGCATTCGGTGCGCTATGGGTCGTAGCCATTGTGTTCCTAATTATTTTGTACGCCTCTTTGCGGCGTCTGCGCTCCTTTTCATGCGGCTCTACTTGATGCGTCTGTTTCATTGTTTTGGTGCATGCAGGGAAGGAAGGTGCTGGGAAACAAGTCCTTTGTTTCCGATGGATCAACCTGTGTCGTAGTGGCCTTGACATCGTCCCTGGTGGGCCATAGTTCCACGTCGCTTTAGAGTTGGGGCGAGAAGTACTTTTTGACAGCGATGCACTTCTGTATTCTGGAGGGCGCACAGCTTCGCCCATGGTATGGCTCAAAAAGATCAGTAAAAAGAAGTGTGAAATAACTCTGGTCCTGTAAAAGCCCTATATCACAGAGGTTGTCAAAACACCAAAACTCAAAAACTCCGTTACACGACCCTCGTCTTTTTTCCTTAGTCTGGTCTTTCTATCAGCTTTCCTTAGCCCCCTCCCATATCCCTTGACCGGGAAATTTTTTGAAGCTTAATTTTTCTGGAAATAAAAATTTAAATAAACAGGGCATATATGGGACAACCACAGCGTCACCTGGCCCACCTGCCCCTTCAACTCCATAATGGTCTAGCATATACCCAGCGGTCTTGTAGATCAGCAACTATAGTCATCTGTTGAGCCCTCAGCGCACCTGCCCCTTCAACTTCTTAATGATGTAAAATGCCCATCTTTACTGTACATCTGCACTTGGTGTCATCTATTGGGCCTTCTCTACACCTGCCCCTTCAACTTCATAATGGTCTAAAATGACCAGCTTTCTTTGTCAGCAGCTAGTGTCATCAATTTAGCTCCCAGCCCACCTGTGCTTTCAACTTCTTAATTTTATAACATACCCAGCTTTACGGTACATCTGCACTTGTTGTCATCTATTGCGCCCTTACCGCACATTTTCCTTCAGCTTTTTAATGGTGTAACATGACCAGCTGTACAGTACATCAGCAATTGGTGTCATCTATTGGGCTCTCACCCCACCTGCGTCTTCAACTTCTTAATTTTGTAACATACCAACTTTACGGTACATCAGCACTTGGTGTCATCTATTGGGCTCTCATCTCACCTGCGCCTCAACTCCTTAATGGTGTAACATGACCATCTGTACAGTACATCAGCAATTGGTGTCATCTATTGGGCCTTCACCCCACCTGCCCCTTCAACTTCATAATGGTCCAACACGGCCAGCTTTCTTGTTCGTCAGCAACTACTGTCATCTATTGGGCTCTCACCCCACCTGTGCCTTCAACTTCTTAATCTTGTAACATGCCCATCTTTTCGGTACATCTGTACTTGTTGTCATCTATTCGGCCCTCACCCCACCTTCTCCTTCAGCTTCTTAATGGTGTAACATGACCAGCTTTACAGTAGATCAGCAATTGGTGTCATCTATTCGGCTCTCACCACACCTGCGCCTTAAACTTCTTAATTTTGTAACATTCCCACTTTACGGTACATCTGCACTTTATGTCATCTATTGGGTCTTCACCGCACCTGCTCCTTAAGCTTCTTAATGGTGTAACATGCCCATCTTTACAGTACATCAGCACTTGGTGTCATCTACTTTGCCTTCACCCCACCTGCCCCTTCAACTTCTTAACGGTATAACATGACCAGCTTTACAGTACATCAGCAATTGGTGTCATCTATTTGGCCTTCACCCCACCTGCCCCTTCAACTTCATACTGGTCCAACACGGCCAGCTTTCTTGTTCGTCAGCAACTAGTGTCATCTATCGGGCTCCCACCCCACCTGCTCCTTCAACCTCTTAATTTTGTAGCATACCCATTTAACAGTACATCTGCACTTGGTTTCATCTATTGGGCCTTCACCCCACCTGCTACTTCAGCTTCTTAATGGTGTAACATGCCCATATTTACAGTACATCAGCAATTGGCGTCATTTATTGGGTCTTCACCCTACCCGCCCTTCAACTTTTTAATGGTCTAACATAATCAGCTTTCTTGTTCGTGACCAACTAGTGTCATCTATTGTCCACCAGTAGAGAACACCGCGTAACCCTGTGGAGATCTTTCAAGTTTTTAACTTATGGAAAAGCTATGATACCTGACAGATTCCGCGCAAACGCGGTGATTACCATGGCTGACTCTGCATCCTCGCTGCAATATCTGGCCAATAAAATGCTTCCTTTGCTGACACGAAATATTTCGGAGAGCTACGATACTCATTGGTATGTAAGTAAACATTCGAAACTCCTGCGGTGATTTTCAGCCTTCAGCGCCACACGACACGTTGTGGCAACCGTTCAAACTAGGAGCGTTTGTCCAGATTTCTTGAACTTTCTGCGGTCGCTGAGGAAGCAAGGATGTAAGACTAAAGGACACACCAACATTTGTCTTACAGCCTCATGTTTTGTTACTGTGTCCCTTAGTCTTGCGTTCTCGTTTCAACCAGCGCAGTTAGACCATCATGCAGTCACACTAACTAGCTAGAAACTTTTATTAACGTTAACCTCTACAACTGCCTATAAATCCGCCCATGACAGAAATCGGGCAGCTTTTTGTTAAAGAACACGTTGAAGGATTCCTTTTCTGTCGGGCAAAAGGTTCTGAAAAGCAGAAGCAGATAGGCACTCAATTAAGACTGACTGCTCAAAGAAAGCTCTGAAGGGTCCAAGTATTAGTCAGCACTTTCAGCGATGCAGTACGGTTGCCTTTTAAATCGGTGTTTGAATCGAAGGTTTCCGAGTCACTGCAACAATTAAGCTTGAGAAAAATAGCAATACAGCCTATAATGTTAAATGCAGTGGCAGAAAAAAATATAAAGACTCACATTGAAGGCCTCAAGTGTGAACGTGAGAGAGAACCAACAGAGAAGCTTGGCGAATCCGATTTCATGTTCCGAATAATTCGTAAACAAGATAAAATTTAGCGAAATCACATCGAAGATGCATATTTCCAGATATGATATTTAGAGCTTGATGTGAAGTCTTTTGAATGGACCTGTCTGACAGTAGTGGGTGTAACTTGGTCAGAAAAAGCTTGGTCTCCAAGTGCAGTACTCAGAATTCGACGTATGATATCACACAGCGCATCATTGAAGCCCAGACAAAAACACTTTTGAACGGGAAAGAATTTATGAATGAAAATTTTTCATATATTTTAAGATTTCACTGTAGCAATCAGTATATCCGCAGATTTCCTGTCGAGAAGCTTGCATTTTTTTTTTTTTTGCTATCAGCGTTGTTGCTATGGTCAGGATCGCTCCCCATTGGTTTCCTATGGCAGTCTTAACTCCTGGTTGCGAGCGATTGAAAAACTTTAAAAGAAAGATTTTGCTACATAGAGGAAGAGTGGACCATTACCTTCAATATTTACCTAACAGTAGCTTACAATTTCCCAATATTCAAAATTATAATCCAAGAATGTTGGGCATGCTATACTACACTGCTACAGTGCATATACTGTTGTGGTGAATAGTGCTGAAATAGTTTTGTTTTGTGCGGGAAGTTTTGAAACAAAGCACGAGTCGAATCACAGCCGGATATGATTTCACCTTCTCACCGAACTACCAGCAACGAAAACTTCATAAGGTGAAATGGACCATACCTTGAAACATGTTTTCTTCTTTTTGTGCACGTGCGTTCTTATTTCAAGGTCGACGGTAGCTCCTGGGGAGCCACCTACAAGGCTCTATTTCTCCACTGCTCGCTCAGCAACTCTGCTCCGAAAAACACCCCGCCATTTCATCGTCCTCGAACAGGGAAAAAAAAGAAAACACTTGGAGGCGCCCGAGTAAAAAAAGCCAAAGAACTGGTTATCTCGTATTTCCGCCTGTCAGATCGCGTTCTCCTTACGCCTGTTCGTGTTCGCTCGACGTAGCAACCAAGCCTATGGGTTTGCAAGAAGAGTAACCCCCGATGCGTTAAACGCCCCCCCCCCCCCCCCCCCCCAACTTCGCCTTTCGTTTTTCCAGCTGCCTCGAAATTGTCCGGCTTGGAAATGGGCGGTGGCCGCCACTTTACTCGCCTGAAATACTTGAACGTTATTATTTCACTCGTATAGACTTTTTGGGTTTCTGCTTTCCAGGCTGTCGACGGGGGAGCCATTAAGACCTCGTCCGGGTCCTTCGCGGCGTTCTCCGCAGGGAGGTCTTGCGCGGTTTTGGGGGAGGAGGCTTTTCCGCGTCGCAGAGGGCTCTCAGACAACTTTCGTATTTTTTGCAGCAAACAATGGAAAAAGAACGGAAAAGAAAGGAGGGAGAAACAAGAAAACGGAAGACACTTCCTTAAAATCGCTGGCTATTTTTCGCTAGTTTTGTTCCATCGTACATTTTTCGGACGTCTTAAACGCCACGCTGACGAAGTGACTCCGTTGTAACGGAAGCACTCAAAGCCACAGTAGTGTATCTCGACCGAGGCACTCGCGGCGACTGGCCACCGCGAATTGCGGAGGAACTAGAGATTAGATAACATGAAAACTGTCTATCTTCTGGAGATACAATTAAAAAGTAGGTATGTCCCCCCACCTCCCCTCCTTGGACTTGGCACCCGCTGTTTCATGGTCGGTAGACACCTGAGTAGTTATCATGAACTTTAACTACTTTAGATCGTCTGTCTTGTTCACTGAATTAAGGTTCAGTGGTCTTGTGCTGCCCGGTACCTCCGGTAGCCACCCTACAAAGATAGGGGCAAGGGTCGATAAATGTATGCGCACTTAGCGCTGTTGCAACGCTCGACTTTTTGTATTCTGAGTACCACTTGTTAAAAAATCCTCAGAGCAATGACGCTGTGTGTGGCTTGAAACAAAAAAAAAAACTGTCACTGCTCAGCACACGTAGCCTCGGCCGAGTCAGCTGGAGAGGCAAGATTAGGATATTCTGTTGGACGACGCCGCCGCGACTGTCTTCCCGGGAAAGGTCCAGTAGGGGGGCAGTGAAGGAATCGTATGTGTGGTCGTAACCGTGCGCACCATGACCCCTATGGTGGCGATGATGATTATGATCGCCTCGATCCACACGATGATGATCGCGATGACGTCGCTCCGTCGGCCGCATTCTGATGGCGACGAAAGTGTATACAGAAGAAAGTATGATAAAAAAGGGATATGATTCATGCCCTATTGGATTTGTGAGCAGCCAAAAACTTCCAAGCGATGGATCCTAAGTCGGAACACCACGTTACAGAATGTCTCATGGTTCATCGTGCAAGATTGGAACATAGCGGTATACACTGTCGTTAGGATCATTTACAAATTACACGCCCCGCCCAGCGAATTAAGGCCCTTCGAGCGGCACGTTGAAAGAGACTAAAAAAGAAGGACGGGGCATAAAGGTCCAGCCCGTTCCCCAAGCAATGTTGAGACAAACATATGCATGTACCAGTCACTACCAGCGTGAACTCGCGCTCTGGGAAGAATCATGGTCGGCCCCGCTGCCCCGTTGAAAGATTCTCACGTGGTCCTCTCATTACATTGCGGCCTATAACATCTGCATTTCATTGTGGGTTACAGCGCGCGGCGCAGGCCATCAGGCGACTGACCTCTCGCCGTCTACCACGTGCACCTAAGTGGCGCTGGGTCCGGGATCGCTTCCTTCCCTCACGAACCAGGATACCGCTACCTCGGTCGCCGTCCCTCCAATGAAACCCACGGGGCACTAAGACGCGCTCGCCGTCATGGACTCAGCTCCAAAACGCAACCAAGAAAAGGGCTCGAACTAAGCGCTGCTAGGAAGGCCGACACAGTGCGGTGAAGGGCTCGTATATAAAGAACGCCAGAGATCAATTCATAGTCCTCTTCATTCTCACGCGACTGCTGTTTTTCATGGAGTTGGCCCGTGATAGAGATCCTTTGTTCCGCACACAAGCGCGGTGGCGCCCGGTCGCCCCTCGATTGGTGCGGGCAAGCGGTGGCCCCCGTAAACGAAAAGGCTGGCCCCAGATTCCCCAGGCCGATTACAGAGCCGTCCTGAAGGCTTTTCCTCGTGCGCCTGGAACGCACACGCGCGCACATTGATGTATGTGCGCAACACCTAGGGCCGAAGAAGTACCGAAAACTCCCTAGCAGCACGGGAGAGGGCGCTAGGAGTGGAGGAAGTGATAGAAGCCTTCGGCGGAGCCTTCGTCAGCGAACGGACCGCAGCTCGCTAAGATGGGCCGGGAGCATGCATATGTGCGTAGGGGGTATACACTGGAGGGGCAGAACTACATCCTGGCATAGATATATGCTGCCGGCGCCTCAAAACAAATTTAAAGCATGGCGAGCCCCACGGTACGGTACGGCCCATTCCGGATCGGCCCGGTCCGGCCTGGCCAGTCTCGGCCCGAGCTGGCACGGCTGGGCTTGTCTTGGATAAGTGTATCGCCGGGACGCCTGCCTTTGTTAGGGCTTGGTCGCTGTAGTTGTATGGCCAGTGCGTTCATTACACGTGCGTTGTGTGGTAAGCGCCTCGGCATCATTGCGATTGGCTGTTCTGACACCAGTACGGCATTTCTCTGCCGCAGACACTTCCTTCGCAAGAACCAAGCCGATCCAATATTTTGTATACATTGCTTCTGGTTCCTTTTCTGTCCTGCATTAGGTTCTGTGTTTTGATTGACACCTCCAGCTCCCCGTGATGTATGAAAAATTAAGAGGTGACATGAAGGAAAGACGGCGACGTGCAGAAGCGCCTGTCGTTAGAAATGAATTTAGTCCGAGCTACATCTTCGTAGATCACTGCGCTTTTTAAAATGAAAAAGTGCGGCTCTATATACTGTAAGGTTTTTCACGTTGTTATGAATCATTTTTTTTTTCGGGGTTATTCTGGCTGGAAATCCACACTGAACAAAAGCTGAGTAATCTCAACCCCACCCAGCACCAGCACCTCCTGTAAAAAGGCTTCAAGTTGATTCCTCTGCCAAGGACCACGTTGGCTTATTCAGAGTCAGTATTTCGGTCCTCGAGTAACCCGAGACTACCGTCCAACTGACGTGAAGACAATGACCTTTATTCCCTGAACTGACAGTAATATCCATTCATTTCATGACATCTTAAGTGGTTTCCACGCTAAAGGAAGGATATCCATGCTCAAATGGGACAGAGTGTTCTTTTGTGAACTAACAGACTGCGAGACGAAGGATATATGCGTTGCACGTGTCTCGACATCTTTTTTTTTTTTTTGGCCAGCGGCTAATCTGACGGCATACTGTTCGTTTAATGTGGTAACACGAAAGGATCGCCGCGCATTTTTTTTTCGTATTTTCATTGCGCTTGCTTCGAGCGAGCTTTAGATTGAAAAGTTCTACCGGTACCGTAGGTGTAGAAAAGTTTAAAGTTCTATGCTACCAGCAACTTCAGAAAAATAGGTCTGGTTTGAGGAGTCGTCGCACTGTCTCAATAGACATGTGTCACAGTACTGTACTTCACAGCATATGCTTCAGTATTATATTGATGGAAACATTTTAGCTCATTACATGACCGCTGTTGATAACTTTGATGTTAGTTACCATTTGCGCAAATGTTTCTATTGCGATATCATCGTTAGAGTTCCGGCATCGAGCTTCTGAACGTACAAACGTACTCCTTTTCTGAGCTATCCGATTAAAATGAGAACACAGTCTGAAATTCCGCTACTTGCTGTTCCAGCATGACCAAAATCTTCACGGCACTGTTTTCTAAAATAAACCTAATCTCCTTACGTCTTGCTCTCTTAGCGCAAGCAGCTGGAAGTGCTGTGTCGCCCGGCATTACTCTCTTCGCCTTGATGAGGAACCCGGCAGCTGCGGCTAAAACAAGAGCGGATGCGCCTGGACGCGTCCAAGGGGAGGGCGGTGGCGAGGGTCCTGCTCGAGAGAGCGAAATGAAGCTAGCTCTCAAAACGCCGCGAGGGCAGCGTACACCAGCACAAGCAGCCGCAGAGGCGGCATCAAGCCCGGAGGATATGTTACGGGGGCAGGGAGTTTTGCCGCCTGCTTCGGCTTCCCTTCATCATTCCGCAAGAAGAAGAGTCTTCAGGACGTGAAAGACTCAAAAGAAACAAGGGGCAAAACGAAGCAGAATCCACCGCGCAGGCCTCAGTCTCATGCATATTCAAGAAGGACCTCCTCCTTTTCCTTCCCGCCAGGCCTCGCCCCGATTTGAGCGCCGCTGACGGCAGCGCAGACGACGAGGCTGGGCTGAAGAACAGTGCTCGCCTTCGAAACCATCACCGCTGCGCCGCCGCCGCGGCTACGAAACGAAGCCCTCTTCTTCCAGCAGCCGTGGTAGAGCACCGCAGAACAAGAACGGAAGGATGCCCCGAAGCTAGACGCCGGCTCCTGGCGGACGCTTTTTCTATACAAGGGCCGTCTTGCTGGTGGACCCGTCAGGATTGGCGCTTTTAAACGCGCTTGCCACGCACGGCCGGGCAACGCGGCATGCGCCCTTCTTTGCCTCAGCTGTGCCCCGGCGCGGCTTAACGCTCCACTACCGTCCGATGTGTGCGAGCCATCTTTCACCATCCCGCACCGCACGGCACGCGAACATAAGGACTACACTCGCTGCCGTGGCAGCAGCGGAGGCAGCGAGATCGGTGTTCTTGCTGTTGTTTCCCGCTGACGCCGGTATACAGGGATGCTTGCGTCCCGAGTGGCCGTATTTATGGGATACTCTTCGAAACCGCCTCTGTTTTCTCTCTCTCATTCCAACGAGCACCGCCCTTGCATCCTGGCCCAAGAAGGGCCCGCGCGCGCATGCTGTTTTCTCTCTCTGACTTTTATCTCTGTTTATATAAAAGGCCGCCGGCAGGGCTGCCTCTCCTGGTACGCCTCCGGAGCGAGCCGGTTGGGCCACGGCCATTGAAGATAGTTAGCATTCAGAATGTTCTTCAACCTAATTAATCAGCCCCGGTGCAGGATTCAGGGGGAGGGGCCTCTTCGGGATCGCCCGCTGCTGCTCGAGAGAGATCTCGCCTAGGCGAGGCGGTCTGCTGCTTCTTGCTCCATCCTTTGTCCGTGCTTTTTATCAGTTGTTAATTTTCTTTTACTTTCCCCCATGGGCGTAGCTAGCTCGGCGATTTCTTGCTTTGCTCTGCCTTCGATCCGGAGGTTTGGTCCGATAGAGGCGGTCGTACCGCACCGGTGTGGTGCGTGTGCATGTGTATAGCTTGTAGACCGCGGCGGACCAGCAGGGAAGCCAACGAGAGCCGGTGCGCGCACCCAAATTCCTTTCTTTCGTCCTCGGACCTTGGTCGCGAGGTGGTCGGGCACCTTCCACACTGAAGTGTTTTATTTTTCATTCTGACCCGGGGGCATGAGTGGTGGTGGCAAGCGTTTCTTCATCGGGAGATTTTCCTGTCTTTGTGCTTGCTGGCGTTTAGAAATATCTGGAAGTTTTCGCAGCCCGGTGTTGGGTGGATTTCTTTGCGGACATACTATTCAAGGACATTGCAGACGTTTCAGAGTTTTAGAGTTTCACGATTCATTTCGCATCTCCAACTTATCAAAACCTTGACATTCTCAAAACGTTAAGTTTTCGACTTCCTTGCTGTCGAAACGCCATGATTACGTGAAGGGAGAAAGAAATCGCTCAATGTGTGTGGGGAACTTTTGCCAGTGTGTGCGTGCTTGAGTGAAGACTTGTTTTAAGCTATAGTGTTCGTACAATCCGTTCCTTTGCTGGTGCCTTGTCTCTTCGAGCCACATTGGGTTCCATAATGGCTTACCAACAAGTCCGAATTTCCAGCCTTCTATCATAATCTAGTCACTTTACCTTTCCGCGTACAAAACGACGAACTTGATGATGATAAAGATAATGCTTTGATTTCAATGTGAAAGAGAAGCTTGGCCGAACAGTGCCATGGATATATATCGTGTTTCCTATGCTTGGGGCAGGTCAGACACATTTTATGAGCAAGTGACCCTTACATGCCATGCACTAAGTTACCGGAAAGCTCACACACATTGTCAAGTCCAGGATTCTTGGATATCAATTTTAAATGTGAGGCAACTGTGAAATATTGTAGGATACTGTTATTGAAATATTGAAGGTAATGGTCCATTCTTCCAATGCTTAGCAAAATCTTTCTTTCAAAGTTTGTCCATCGCTCGCAACAAGTAGTTAAGACGGCCATAGAAGACCAATGGGGAACGTTTTTGACCATAGCAAAAACGTTATCAGCAAAAAACGGCGACCACCTGGGGATCTTTAACGTGTACTGACATCGCACAGCACACGCTAAGGCGCCCGTGTGCTGTGCGATGTCAGTGCACGTTAAAGATCCGCAGGTGGTCGAAATTATTCCGCAGCCCTCCACTACGGCACCTCTAATTCTTCCTTTCTTCTTTCACTCCCTCCTTTATCCCGTCCCTTACGGCGCGGTTAAGGTGTCCGCCGATATCTGAGACATATACTGCGCCGTTTCCTTTCCCCCAAAACCGATTATTGTTATATTATTAAAAACGGCGTGGTTCGAGTGTCCACCGAGATATGTGAGACAGTTACTGCGCCATTTCCGTTCCTCAAAAACCAATTTTCATTTCAACTTCCCCGAAGGGAGACCTGTGAATGTATTGATTGTTATAGTGGAATCTTACGATATGTGAAAAAGTTGCGATTATAAACAACTTCCAGTTGAAACATGCGCTTGCCCAGAATTCCTCCGTATGACAAATGCAACACTTGTGTCCGCAGCGCAGTCAGTACAGGCGTACGTAATTCTGATGGCAAGGCATTTTATGACAAGTTACAGACGACAACCCTGATGCATAAGTTTGTAGCAGTTTTAAGGTTGATGGATTTAAAAGTATACGTTGGCCATAAACACGGCGTAAGCTTATTGATTATGTTGCAGCTAAGAGCGAGAGAGGCTTGTTTTGCGCGTTTTCCTCGCAATCCTCATTAAAAATTCCATATGTGGATACACTTAGTTACGGTTTAAACAGCAAGAAACATCACCACGCCCGCCGCAAAGGCTCATTCTCTGTACTTACCACTACGGGCTTTATTTTCTCACAAACGTGTTTCATCTCGTTGTCACGAGAGCGTTTAGTATAAGGCCTCCTAACTAGAAAGCCATTTAGCTAACAGACCTTTGCTAAATCCGCCTTTGTATAGTAGACCAACTGCTATTGCGGCAAGCTTCTGCCGCACTGACTGTGCATTGGTTGAACTGCCTTTTTTTCTACGCACGGCGCAACAGTGCTTGAAGTAGCACATTTTGAAGCATCCAAGCGCAGGCTTCCCACCGTATGGCACGCAAAAGGAACGAGAGTTGGGGATGCACGCCGCGGAATGGGATGAAATGACGAAACAGCTGTAATGGCACTGTACGCGCATTCCAGCCTGATCCTGTGCTGCGGTGTTAGCGACCCTAACAACTCACCATAAAAATTCATGAGCGAGAGGAAGCAGAGCTCCACACAATCGTGGCGAGAGTAGGGTGAATCTTGCAATGGCTACACGCAGGCAAGCAAGTGTGTGTGTTTGTGTGTGTGTAATGAACTTGGCAGGCAAAGGAGCATCAAACACGCAGAATCAAGTGAAAAAGTCATCCGACCAAGAGCACCACGAGGTGAGAACAATACTAGTTGATGTTTTTACTTGAAGTCTTAAGAGCAGCAATTACAATTTATGCTCTGGTAATTGCATTATCGCCATGTGTTGGCGCATGCCAAGCGGAAAGGTGAAAAAAAAAAGAGTAAAAGCGTGGCCCTTGAGTGAGGTTGCAAAGGGGGGGGGGGGATGTGAAAGAGGGGAAGCATAGTGACGGCAAGGCACCAAGGAAGTGTCTCCCCTCTGGGCTTTTGAGAACTCAATTACAGGGGCCGTTACGCGGGCACAGCAGATTGCTCACGCGCTAAGCTTTTCAGCGCGTCTCCTTAAATTGTTTATATCTGTTGAGATTTGTGCTCGCGCTTCAGCTAATCGGTCTTTTCGCGTTGTGTGACACCGCGTGTTCACATTAAGCGAACCATTTTCATGGCCGGTGAGCCTTGATTATTGCCGGCAGTGCTCGGCCCGCTCCCTCAGCATCAATGAAGGTTAGCTACCCTCAACGAGCACTATTACTTTTTAGCTGTTAGTTACACTGAGTAAATAGACGAGTGGCACTAGCGAAACAAAGCGATGAGCCTGGGGCCATAATAGCTTATGGTCTTAAAGCACGAACATAATTTCAAGTAAGAGCTGCCCATCTCTACATTTTCCCCCATCTCGTTAGTACGTCTACGTTAAGAACCGGTTTTGGCACTCCTAATGCGTACTGCTTAGAATGCGTCGGGAGCGTGAGTTAGACTATAAGCAGTTCCACTTGGTGTTGAATTGCAGTACAAACACGCGGAGAGGGGCTTTGCACTTTCGCTGATGATTCTGTGTAGGAGAGAAGTTGATTGTGACATCCCTCAGATCGTCACTCACCTTCACTACAGAGTGAGTGAGTGATATGAGTGAGTGAGTGAGTGAGTGGAGTGGAGTGAGTGAGTGAGTGAGTAGTAGTGGAGATGAAGTGAGTGAGTGAAGTGAGTGAAGTGAAGTGAGTGAGTGAAGATAAAACTTTATTGCTCTAATAAAGGAGTCTTGCTGCTTGCCTGAAGATTGCCAATGTCTTCCAGGCTGAGCGTGGTTGGCGCCCCTAGTCCAAGGCACCACTGTCCCTGGTCATCCGGCATGCGTGGCTCACTAGGTCTCATTGGACCTTGAGCTGGCTGCTGGTTAGCCGAACTTTATCAATGTCGCAGAGAGCTAAGCACTTCATCGTTTTCCAATATGTGGCCAGAAAGGAAAAAATGGTAGCGTTTTAACGTATTTAAACCAAGTATACGTGCGAAAGCATGTGTTTAGCCTGGTTTGCTCATGGTTTTGCTTTGCTGGGTGGTCGGCACGTCTGGCGACGACATTAGGCTCAGGTTAAGCTCTGATCGAGGTTAAGCTGATCTGATCTGTTCCCGTCGCAGATGGAAGTTGATGAAGGATGTGCAATGGCAGCGGAGCGTGTGGTGCTCAACAAGTACCCTGCCAACCCCCCGTGGGTACGTGCCATTCGCCAGAGGCCACATCGATCATCATCACCATATGTGTTGCAGTTTACCACGAGGCGTGATCGGCTGCGGTGATAGCATATAGTGGCCTCGTGCAGTGGTCAGCAAAGCTGATCTGTCCGCGCCGCCCAGGATTCGAAACCCAGTCGCTGCAGTATTTATTTTTACATTAGCTGTTTCTACACTAGGTTTTGCCAAGGTCACCTTCAAGGTAAGGCTTCACACACACTCGGTGAGCCGGTTCGACCTCGTGATGTAGCTCTTTCGCACTAAAAGGAAAACTTCGTCGCATTGTGAACTTCGCTTTCTGTATGCAGAGCTGGGAGCGCCCACAAGGTTCGGCACTTTTAAAACACCAAGAGAGCCGAATAGAGTACACTCCAGGCTGAATAGAGTGCATTCTAAACGGCTTGCTGAATTCACGGCTGCGGACGACTTACTCTAGCCCGGGCAGGCAGGGTGTGCATTACCAAGCTGTCGTTAGGCCGCGTGATGACTCTGTTCCCTCCGGGACAGCCTTGCGGAAAAGCGAAATGACTTCCGTTTTGCGAAATTGCAGCTTTAGAGGGATGGAGAGAGTGAGAAAGGAGGCGAGTAGAGCGTGAAACGTTGGGGCGTGGCGTGTACGCGCCTTGACCCCATGTACCGCGTACACGGGGGGTGCGAATGAGCAGTCGTGTACACGACGTCGCCCGCGAAATTGTACAACACTTTGGCTTCGCAAGGGGGCAGTTTGGAATGCCGTACCTTCTGAATTTGTCTGCGCTTAAGCGAAAATAAGGTGGCGCTGCTATGGTGCCTGTGCACACTGACGACGCATGAGTGCTTTGATTCCGGAAACAAAGAGTAGCCGTACGGGCTAAGTAACTTTGCCTGCCTGCTCTAACAGCGATAAGAACAACGACACAAGAACTGACACAACACAAAGGCTGACTTTTGAATGAAATTACTTCATGCACAGAGGAAATTATATAGCCGGACACTTCCAACCTTCCCTTCACACAAAAGCTAAAAAAACAGCGAAAAAATTTCCAAATACCAGCAAAAGGCATGAACAGTACAACACGGCCCTTAACGTGCGGGCCTAAGACTGCAGGAACTGTAGTTCAGCGGTAGTCAGAGCCAGGAAAGGGAGCCTGGCGCCGTCTCTGCTTGGGGCTATAGGAGTACACATGAACGACCAAATAGTCCGCATCAGTAATAGCGTCAAGCAATTTTGCCATATGGCTGCTGAGCTGCAGGTTCCGGGATCGAATCTCGGCCGCAGGGGCAGCATTTTGATAGAGGCAAAATCCATAAGCGCTCTTGCGCAGTGTGATGTCAAGGAACGTTACGGAACCCCAGGTGATAAAAATTATTCCCAGGACCTTTACAGCGTCAGTCATCGCTTATGTGGAGCCTCAAGGCGTTAAACTCTCATAGCGTACCATGCCGAATCGTAACATATGCTACCAGGTGCCATCTCACGCCATACCATACATACATGACCATATCATTATCATACCATAAACATATCATGCTATACCGCATACAATGCCATACCATGTCATCCTATGTCATTCCATTATAACGTATTATAACCGTACCGATTCCAGCCCAGTAGTTCTGTTCCCCGATCCTTGATGAAAATAGAAAATAAACATCCCGGCTTTTCACCCTCTCTCTCGGAGCAAGAAAATTATAACGACAATGGTAGTCTCACATACACCCCCCTCCTCTTCTGAAAGACCTCCATCCAAGCTAACTGGCGAAATCTGGATCACACCCCCAAGTCCCAAGGCAGCCGCTCTCACGTTCCTCACTCTCCGCCATCGCCACTACCTCCTCCATACACGGCAGCCACCTTCCTGGTGGTTCTCGTGGTAACCACCCTCCTGTTGAACATTCATCCTTCCACAGTAACCCCCCTCGCCCTCCCCCCCCCCCATGGGTCCCGCGGCAGCCACCCACTCTTTCCTCATTCATCCGCCACCACCACTACCTCCTCCATCCAAGGCAGCCCTTTTACCCTTTTATTGATCCTCTCAGAAAAAAAAACAAAAAAAAAACAAATGAAACAGAGAGGGAGTCCGGACCAGCAACGCTTTTCTGGGTTTAAAGCCAATACAAAAAAGCAGCTAAACGCTAAAAAAAACTTAATTTAAAGAGAGAAAGAAGGTAAGTAAAAACAGCAAACAAAAGAAGCGTGAAAAACCAAAATCACAGAACAGACCGAGGTACAGAAAGAAAATCAAAGTACAGAACAGAAAAAAAAGGGAAATCACAGTAACAGCACAGTGAAGGTCACTGTTATAGTCAGGCAGTCAGAGCGCAGTGAGTACGGCACGACGAAAAGCAGGAAGTAAATAAATTTAAAAAAAACAAGAAAAACCGCAGGCACTGTCACAATCAGTCAAGATACAGTGCGCAGACTACAGCGAGAGGCACCCAAGCCCTACGAAAGGAGCACAGAGCCCTCCTACCTGTGCGAAGGTGATGACAAAGTACAAACAAGCCCACAGTCACAGTCAGTCCAATTACAGTGACAAGCCACAACTAGAGGCACCCACGCCCCTCAAGGGAACATGGAGCCCTCCTCCCTGAGCAGAGGTCAACTCACAGCACAGATAATGTCACAGGTACAGCTGGTCCAAACACAGCGACAGGCCACAGATAGAAGGCATTCATGGCCAGCAAAGGAACACGGAGCGTGTCTCTGTGCAGAGCTTGTGCAGGAGAAATTATAGTGATAAAGGAACTCCTCGGGTATATGTAGGAATTGTGCTGCTTATGAGGTGAACCATTTGAATCAGAACAGCACAAACAGCAGGGTTTTTCAGAAGAAAGGGGCAAGTAGATTGTGTAATGTCGGATGAGCAAAGAGACTTTAAACGGGACACGGAAGGAGCAGTAAGGGAACAATTCCGGAAGTAATGACGGACATCTTCGCACAACAACGACCCCTTCCGCACGGTTCCCGTAGTAACCACCCTCCTGTGGCACATTCATCCTTCCAGAGTAACCAACCTCCGCATGGATCCCGAGGCAGCTAACCTCTCGTTCCGAATTTCTGATTTTAGCGCCACAACAAACTCCTTCCACGGCTACCATCGCCTTCTGGATGGTTCCCGTGGTAACCACCTTTCTGTTGTGCGTTAGTCTTTTCACGGCAGCCGCCAACCTTACAGTACCATATGGCAGCCGCCCTGCCATGACTACTCGGACGCTAAACCAAGATAACGGGCTTTAACAGCTGTCGCTGAGAACAATGACGCTCAAATCGTCGGATGCGATGAACTACAACAGTAAAACTTCTTTTTGGGGTAGTTGGTGCATTTAGAACCAGGGAAAAGGAGCAGCGCAAGAGCATACAACCACGCAAGAAGAAAAGACAAGACGCAAGCGCTTGTGTCATATGCTTTCTTCTTGTGTGGTTGCATGCTTTTGCGCTGCTCCTTTTCCTTGGCTCAGAACTATAACAGCAAGGTGCATTTTTGGGATTGCGTTTTTCCCTTTGATGATTTTCCCATTCGCCGCATCCTATTGCCTGCAAGTCGCGCCAATCAATTAACTCTCATTTTGGCTGTACTGCACAGCTCACTAATGAACTTATCCTTTTACATTTGCTGCATGGAGTGGGAGGTGGTGCATGGGGAAGCGAAGTGGGCAGACCACTAGTCAGGGGGTGGAGTGAAGAGGTGTCTGGTACTTGTGATGAAGAGGTTGCTGGTGGTGGTTCGAGACGGCAGCTGCGTTCCTGTCGATAACAGCGAGAACAGAGACCCTTCAAGTTACTGTAGCGATAGCTACATTACGGTAGCATTTCGAGCCTTCAGCGTGGCGGCGCCGCCACCCCACGTGATCAGCCACAGCGCCGCGCCGCCGGCAGCTGCTCCGCACCACGTGACCAACCACGTGACAGCGTGGCTGCGCGTGGTGCGGAGCAGCTGCCGGCGGCGCGGCGCTGTGGCTGATCACGTGGTTCGTCACGTGACCAAGTTCCACTCGGCCAGCTGTAGCTATCACGTCACTCCAGGCTCAACCAAAGCTGAACCACCGGCAATTTTTTTTGTTGTCATTCTTATTATGGAACCCTGATCTTCAGTACCTCTGAGTTATTGCTGAGAAATTGAAAGAAGGAGCACTTATTTACTTTAAGACCTGAGCGTCCGAGCAGCTAACACAGAAACATGACAGCATATGCGTGCGTTTTGAACCCGATCAGTACTATACAGGCCTCTCAGCTTGGCGCCGTCGAAGTGACGTGAAATGGTCATGCAGAAACCACCCGCTCGAAAGCGTGGCCATTCACGAAAAGGGGAACCGTGTCGTTCAAGTTTATCTTTTCTTTCTTGTGTGAGTATTGAGCATGGAAGCGCCCGCAACTGCTTAAATTTTGTCAGTGAACAAACTCCATTCGAGCGTCATCCTAATGCAAGCTTACAGGGTGTCCGCTGAAGAATTTTCTTATTTTGGTGGTTATTTGTTGCCGGCATTTATGTAGGTGAGTCGACAAGGAAATTTGGTCAGTACAGCTTCACGGGATGGACATTTTTTTTTGTAGTCCCGAAATTCAACCAGGGCGTTTTAAAGATGGTTTTCGAGGTTCTGGTCCAGTCTCACGCATCATAAAGTGACAGCCAACTAAGCCAGATGCTAGAGCTTTTAGTCGGCAGTCTCCCGCATATTGGTGCAGAAAACTATTTTCAAAATTGACTGTTATAGTAAGCGTTCTCAAACATACCAATGCTACAAGTCCGCCACTGGCGCTTCTAGTCGAGTCTCCAACTTGTTACTGTTGCAATAAACCAAGTTCAATACTATATGTTTACTCTGCAGTCTGCAACACATTTACAGCGAAAACTAGACCCTCCCATTGAGTATTCTAGTCAGTCGACATTCGCCCGCCTGCCAATGGTATAGCAAATTAAGCCGACATTGGCTGTTCCTCTCGGCATTCTCCTACATGTGAATCCTACAGCGAACTGCTTCTACGGCAATTCTTTTCAAGCCTACAGTGACCCACTCGCGCTCGGCCAATAAAGAAATCTTTCAGCTCCATTCACCGTCTTACCAATGCCACAGCAAACTGCCTTCCAACATTAGCTTGTCTAGTCAACCGCCTCCCTGCACACACTTGGCAAACAAGGAAATCTTTCGCCCCGTTTCTTCGAACTCATCCGCTCGTTCCGAAACCCGTTTTCTCGACTGCCGCAACACAGACACACTTCCACTGTCTCGTGGGCTTTAGGCACCTTCTTCGCGCCTAGTCTGCGTGTGTGTATAAATATATCGCGCGTTATCAAGCACTGCCGTCTACCGCTGTGAGAAGAAGATCGGCTCGCCGCCCTGGGATGATATATGGTGCCATCTCCCCCTTCTGGCTCCTCGGGGCGCGCGCTCCACAAAATGGCTTTTTCGGGGCGAGGTACATTCTTCAAGTCTCTCTGACGCCGTCCCACGCGGTATGAAGAAGCGTTCCTTCCTCGGCCATAGGGGTGAACCGTGACAGTTGCGTCATCGGGCGCGGGAGCGTCTGGCAGGAATTGAATCATGCACCGCGCCCGCAGGGGCCGGCGGCTGCTGCAAGGCCGCGGGTGTCATTGCTTGCGCCTGGAATGGGTGGCTGTGACGGGAAGGAAAGATGTACGCGGGGTGTAGCAGAGCTACGAGTCCTGGGTAGTTCTAGACGCCTGATGAGGTAACTGCGCCTGGATAGCTATAAGTTGTTCGAAGGCACTCCAAAAGGCAGAAAAGTAGCCAGAATCTGCATGCGCCCTTTCTGATTATGATGATGATGATGATGATGATAATAATAATAATAATAATAATAATAATAATAATAATAATAATAATAATAATAATATAATTGGTTTTTTGGGGAAGGAAATGGCGCAGTATCTGTCTGATATATCGTTGGACACCTGAACCGCGCCGTAAGGGAAGGGATAAAGGAGGGAGTGAAAGAAGAAAGGGAGAGAGAGGTGCCGTGGTGGAGGGCTCCGGAATAATTTCGACCACCTGAGGATCTTTAACGTGCACTGACATCGCACAGCACACGGGCGCCTTAGCGTTTTTCCTCCATAAAAAGGCAGCCGCCGCGGTTGGGTTCGAACCCGGGAATAATAATAATAATAATAATAATAATAATAATAATAATAATTGGTTTTTTGGGGAAAGGAAATGGCGCAGTATCTGTCTCATATATCGTTGGACACCTGAACCGCGCCGTAAGGGAAGGGATAAGAGAGGGAGTGAAAGAAGAAAGGAAGAATTAGGTGCCGTAGTGGAGGGCTCCGGAATAATTTCGACCACCTAGGGATGTTTAACGTGCACTGACATCGCCCAGCACACGGGCGCCTTAGCGTTTTTCCTCCATAAAAACGCAGCCGCCGCGGTCGGGTTCGAACGCGGGAACTCCGGATCAGTAGTCGAGCGCCCTAACCACTGAGCCACCGCGGCGGGTCAAAAAACTCCGGATCAGTTTTCCGATTATGACGTTTGGTATTTTGGTGTTCGGATTCTGAGGACTGAGTTGACCATGAATTGGCTGTGATGCGAGCGATGAACCTGTGGACTGCGGATGATCTGTACATATGTATGTGTAATGATTGTGAGCGTCTGTAGGGTGGGATATGTGTGGCGTATGCAGTGCGAGTTGTGTATACAAAGTGATCCAATGTCCTGGAAGAAGTAAAAATTCGTTAATTTCAAAATGAGAGATAATAGAGCAATACAGTTTTTACAGAAATGTACAAAAAAGTGTAAAATTGGTTTCAATGACGAAAACCTTTATTTCCAGAGGACTTATATCCGCCACGGGAAGAGGACGGTTAAGTGTTTCAATTGTCAGTAGTTTGTACAGTCTCTCTAGAGCGGCGTCTTTCGGTACAAATGTGGCGATAACGTTTTTGTTAAAACAATCCGGTGTGTTTATATCCACTTGTGTGAAAATTGCATCAAACTATGACTAGTTTTCGAATTATCAATTTTTTTGTTTTTCTGTCAACTTTCAATCCCCCCGTATGTATCTGGTATGAACCACATACCTATGTCTCGTATGTATGTACAGATCAGCACGGATCACGGGTCGGGTTTCCAAATCTTTTCTAGCGTTGAGTGACGTAACAGAACAGTTTTCTACATTTATGATCAAGCGTACAAGAGCCATTTATTGGCATAAGTTTCAAACGACCATTTATTTCTCTTATCTAACCCGTCAGGAGGGCTTTACCACCGAAACGTGGTTCATAATGTTATGTTCGCCCCTGTACAGATTGTGCGCATATAGTTCCTTTGTGAGGAAAGGCTCGATGGAACCCGATTTATTCCTTCCAAAGATGCGGCAAAGTTATTCGTACCTTTATTAATTATTCCCTGTGAGCTCATTATGTTAGCAGAAAAGAAGTAGCCAGCTCCGACAACTGATGTGAACATATAATTACGTCGAATCTCCATAAAAATTAACTTTCCTTGCAAGGTGTGCATGATATGCTTGGGAGTGATAATCATAGGCATGTCACAATTGGGATGGCAGTTACCGTACGACTGCATCGTTGTGCCAAAAGTGCAAAAGTGGCCGCATCTTGTTGTTGTTTGCCTCACAAACAACAACCGCATCTTGCGAGGATTATTTTGCTGTTTCTATCCTCTGCCTCGTTTCTTGTTGGTCAGGAGCAATTTTGATGTCAGAGCGGGCAAATGACGTATGCTTGATATAGTTATTGACTTTGACATTAGACGCGACTTCTGACCAACAACAACCAAATTAAAGAAACTAATTAGGAAATAAAACGCTACGAAATACGGTGTCAGCTGTCTCGTTGCATCCAACAGGTCATACGACGGGCATAAATGCCATTGCACGCGCACACAGATGAAACTTCAACTATACGTTTATTGAGCTCTGTACTCCTATAAGAAAGGTCCTAGTTTGAAGCTTTTTTTTTTCTTCTTTATTCGGTGTAAGAGGAGATGGTTGGGTCATTGGGAAGGGGAAGGGGGGTGGGTATTACCGACTATTGAATAAACATAACTCTAACCCTGCGCCAAAATGTTCGAGTACACTGTTTTTAGCGCGATAGCGTTAAAGGCCCGTTACGCAGAAAATCTGGTGTCGCCGTCGGCGTTATGAGTGATAAATAGGATGGCATAGGGGGCTCTGGAAGCCACCCCACAAGAAGCAACATAGACGACTAGCCCAAGTCACGTGACTTTGTGGGTTGTGATTGTGAGCACCGGATTGTGGGCAAACTAGCTACTCTGGCATGCGGCAGTTAAACCAACGGTTGCCCGCGAGAGGTTGCTCGGAAAGAGCATCCTGGGTTTCACAAGACCCACCGGTGGCAGCACCTGCCATTGCAGGGCAGTGGCGCATCGGTTAACCGAGGCACCATTGCCCAAGGTGTGGTATGAGGACTTCTGTGTACATAATGAATGCAAAGTTGAGAATGACCAATTCCGCATATATGGGTATTAACTTTAACGCTATCGCATCATGCGCCTAAGGTGAGCTTAAGTATTCCCTTCTCTCTCGCTTTGCTTAAGAAGGAACGTTTAAATGTGGCTTACTATGTAGCTAACGTGTTTTGCAGCGATAGCTACATTACGGTAGCATTCCGAGCCTTCGGCGTGGCGGTGCCGTGGCGGTGGCGGCGCCGCCACCCTGTGGCGGCACTGCAACACTGTGGCTGCGCCGCCACGCTGTCACGTGGTTGGTGCAGCTGCCGGCGGTTGGTGCAGCACGGAGCAGCTGCCGGCGGCGCGGCGCCGTGTCTGGTCACGTGGTTCGTCCCGTGGTTGGTCACGTGACCGAGTTCCACTCGCCCAGCCGCAGCTATCGCGTCGCTCCAGGTTTAACCAGAGCTAAACCACCGCCTATTTTTAAATTTGCGTTTCTTCGAACTTTCAAGAAATTATGCATGTAGCTGGTTGTGACCGATGCGTTTGTCTATTTAGTTTTCATTTGTCCCCTTCTATCACAGCCTGATGCGGGGCTGGAGTGTGTGGAATGTAATAAACGAAGCAATAAAACCTTGATTACGCGCAAGCACGTCAACGCAGGTGACTTATCCGCGTGGCGTGCATATGCAAATTGCACGCCGTTTTCTCAGCCCTATGCACTGGGCAAAGAATGTGCCTACCCACCGCCACGCAAACACGCACGCTCTGCTAACGACTGCAACCGATCGACTTAACGCGACTCGAGACCGGCAATTAGCCGACCAAACTAAGCAACGCAACAAGCGTACGAAAATCGTCGCAAGGCGAGCATCAGATAAGGTCATATTAAAAGCAGTGACGATAATTAGCGCCCTCTTCTAGTCGCTAGAGAGGGGGGAAACACCCTGAACTGCACTGAGAAAACGAAGAAAAAGAGATTATAAGCTGTAGCGTGCAGTGTTTGTTCAGCCTGCAGGCAGAAAATTGTCAGGGCGCGATCAGGATCCGTGACGCCATAGCGCAGTTACCGAGATTAATTGGCTGCCGAGTTCTCACGCGAGCGACCGCAGCAGGGGATGTGTCGGTGGAGACACGTCGCGTGTGTGCGCGACTTTTTTTGTATTTTCGCTTTGCAGACAAAAAAAAACGTGCGATTACGGTATCGGTTTAACTCGTACAAAAGCTGCGTTCCGTGGCGAAGAGCTTAGAGGATTTTCCTTCCAATTTCTTACTGGGTATTTTATTTATTTATTTCATTTTATTTCATAAATACTGCCGACTGCCCTTTGGCGGTCAGGGCAGGAGTGCACAAAGGAAAAAAATTACAAAGTGGTAACAACAAAATAACAGCGACAAAGGGCGATTACAGTACGAGGACAAAATTCAATAAGACCAACGGGAAGCAAAAAAAAAAAAGTACAGGCAAATCATCCGACGTCAAACAGTCTAAGTGAACAGAATAAAAACAAGGAAACCGAAATACACTGTGTACTAGACACGCTACTGCGATACATGAGCCGAAACAGCAGACAAGAAGGATTCTGAAGATACCAGGTTGGTGATATCGCTTGGCAGTCGGTTCCATTCGGAAATGGTGCGTGGAAAGAAGGAACAAGAATATGCTTTTGTTCGGCATCGTGGCATCAAGATAGTCCTTTCGTGTTTGTTACGGGTGGGGCGTGTTGGGTTGTATTGCATGTAACTCTGAAAATTCAGTTTTTGTTTTATTATGGATGATATTGAACAACATTTTTAGTCGGTGCTGCTTGCGACGGGATTCAAGAGTGGGAAGCCCAGATCTGTTGAGCAAACCAGACACCGAGACCTGCCGACCATAAGCGTGGTAAATAAACCGGAGTGCTTTCCTCTGGACGCCTTCAAGATTTTTTATATCCGTTTTTGTGTGCGGATCCCATACAGCGTCGGCGTATTCGAGCACTGGACGCACAAGTGATGTGTATGCTGTCAGTTTAGTTTTGCTCGTGCAATGCTTTAGGCGGTGCTTTAATAATCGAAGTTTTTTGGACGCTGCTGAGACAATGGACTGGATGTGTACGCTCCAGTTCAGGTTGGATGTCATGGTTACCCCAAGATATTTCACCTGAGTCACTGAGTTGATCGGAAGGCCATTGATTTTGTATGTGCATTGGAGCGGTTGTTTCTTTCGTGTTACTGTCATTTTTCCGCATTTTGAACTGTTTATACCCATTTGCCAAGTACAACACCAGCTGGAAACTGCTGTTAAGTATTCGGCTAGGAGTGTCTGGTCTTCGACTGATGTGATACTATGGTATATAACACAGTCGTCGGCGAAGAACCGACAGCGTATGTGTGAGTTGAAGGACAGGTCGTTCAAATAAATAAGGAAGAGAAGCGGCCCAAGGACTGAGCCCTGGGGAACTCCTGAAAGTACCGGCGCTTTTGTGGAGTGAGATTCAGATATCTGAACAAACTGATGCCGCTGTGTAAGATAGGAATCTAACCATTGTACTACTTGCCGATTATTTAAACACCACCTTATTTTTAACAAAAGATTGCCATGCGATACCCGGTCAAACGCTTTCTCGAAGTCAATGAAAATTAAATCTACCTGTCCATTATTGTCTAGTGACATCATAATTTCATTTGTGATATGAATAAGCTGCGTCACTGTCGACAAGCCTTGCCGAAACCCGTGCTGGCTTTCAATAAAAAAACCGCTTCCCTCTAGGAATGAACTTATGTGCTTGAAAATAAAATGTTCTAACACCTTACTGGACGTACATAACAAAGAAATTGGCCTGTAATTCTTCACGCAAAGCTTGTCTCCTGATTTGTGAATGGGTATCACCTTTGCTGTTTTCCAATCGTTTGGAATTTCTCCTGTCCTGAGACTTTCAGTAAAAATAATGAAAAGGTATTTAGCGCACCACTCAGCATATCTGTACAGAAAAGCGTTAGGAATATCGTCTGGTCCAGAGGATTTTTTTGTGTTCAACTGCAATAGAGCCGAAACAATACCCTCCTCGTTAATAATTAGGTCTGGCAGATTGAAATGGCTAGTTCGAGATTCGGAGACTGAGTTGCTGTTACTCAGGAATACAGAGGAAAAGTGCTCATTGAAGGCAGTCGCTAAGCAGAGGGAGTCGGTAACAACTGTGCTGTTAAGGAGAAGTTTGTTAACCGGGTCTTTTTTCTGTGACAGATGCCTCCAGAACTTTTGGGGGTCAGTTTTTAGAAAATTGTGCATCTTGACATTAAAAAAGTGGTACCGTGAAGATTTTATTTTTGAACGCAGTTCAGCCCGAAGAGCCGGCAAAGCACCACCAACTTTGTTGCTTGACCTTGATAAGCGCTTCACGCGACGTTTTAACTGTATGATCTCGCGTGTTATCCAGGGACACGCCATTTTCAGCTTCTTATGTTTAAGCGGCACGTACTTGTTGATACATTGATGAACCGTACTTTTGAATTCTAACCACAAGTCGTTCACACTTGTACGCCCATCAGTGTATTTTTTAGCAAAGGATTCATACGTCAGTTCAAGCTGATCTAGAACGCTTTCATCCTGAGCATTGTTAAAGTCGCGAAACGCTTTTCCTTCCTGATGAACAATTACTGGTCGCATCAATTCGCTTTTAAAGAGCACCGCTTCATGGTCTGATATTCCGGGAAAGACATCTGTCGAAAAGCCCAATTGACTAACAGGGTCTGATATAAATACCAGGTCAAGAAGAGAACTCGTATTTGCTGTAATGCGCGTAGGTTTCTGAACAACCTGGTTTAAGTTATAATTAAAAGCTATGCTGAGCAAAGCATCCGAGTTAGCACACAAAGGTTGAGCGCACAGAGAATCCCAGTTGATGTTTGGCAAGTTAAAATCGCCGCATACGATAACATGGCTGTAGCGCTTTGTATGTTCATTTAAAAAGTCGTGCAAGTTGTCCAGTACAGAAGTATCAGCATTCGGTGGTCGATAAATAACACCTATTAAAAGACTAAGCTGAAAAAGACGGAGAACAACCCAGACCATTTCAGTGTTGGTGTGATGCGGTATCAGCGTATAGTCGATGCCTTTCTTTATCAGAATAGCGACACCGCCCCCTCTTGAAGTGCGGTCGCGACGAACGATTTCGTAATGCTCGGATGTGATAACTGCATCATTCGGAATTGCATCATGAAGCCATGTTTCTGTTAGAACAGCGGCGTCAGGATCGTGTGTGAGGAGGAGGTTTTCAAGTTCGTCGAATTTATTTACTATGCTTCTAGTATTAATATTAAGCATTGAAAAGGAATTCAAAGATGGCTGTGCTCTTAGTGCTCCTGAGCTCTGTGTGTTACTCTGTGCGGACACGGGTTTGGAAACAGACCGTCACTTTGAAGCGCAGGGAACTCTTTCATTGCAGGCGTCGTCCCATCGATACAGTTTGCCATTTATTTTAATTTTGTCAAACTTGAGCATGACCTTCTGTTTTTTCAACCTTTGCTCTTTCGCACTTTCCCAAAGCTTCTTTCGTATTGATTGAACGCGAGGGGAGAAGTCCTCGGATATACTATAGCCTGTGTTTTTCAGATTTTTACAGCTTTTGAGAATTCTCTCCTTGACCCTCCCGTCAACTAGCTTAAAGATAACCGGTCTGCATTTGTCCTCAGCCGGCCTTCCTATTCTGTGGATACGTTCAATAGCCACATCCGAAATTTTCAACCGGTTCAGAAGAACATCCTTGCAGACCGTGTTCTCAAGGTCTTGGGGCGTTTCGTCCTCGGTTTCCTTAACGCCAAACACAATTAGGTTGTTCCGCCTGCTTCTATTTTCTAGGTCGTCTACTTTCATAAGTAGACTGTCGACAGTTTTTTCCAGTGATTCTACTTTAGAGGTGTAGTCAGTAACCGTTGCGGAAATATCGTCTAGCTTCTTTTCGATAGCAGACAGTCTGGTGTTAGTAGAGCTTGTATTTTGTTTCAGCTGTTTAAGATCTTCCATTATTGTTTGCAGCATTTCCTGTGTAGAAGGACCTGGGTTTGGTTCTACGTCACCACACATAGCAAGCACGTCAACAAAACAATGATACATTGCTGTAAAGAGCGTAACTAACGACCGTGGGCACGGCAAAAGCAGTAGGCACACATTGTCACTGCGGTAAGAGTAAACAGGCTGTTTGTCTCTTACCTGGACAAAAAACAGGAACGGATTTGTTAGCCGCATGAGGAAAGGAATTGCGCGACAACTGCCTCAATCTCGATGGTCATCTCAACCACGCCGCGATGAAATGGATGTATAGGAAGAAGCGAAAGAAGAAAGTGTGAAAGTGGTTTGGTTCCACACTCGCTGCGGTGGCTCATTGGTTAGGGCTCTCGGCTACTGATCCGGAGTTCCCGGGTTCGAGCACGACCGCGGCGGCTGCGTTTTTATGGAGGAAACACAAGGCACCCGTGTGCTGTGCGATGTCAGTGCACGTTAAAGATCCCCAGGTGGTCAAAATTATTCCGGAGCCCTCCACTACGGCACCTCTCTCTTCCTTTCTTCTTTCACTCCCTCCCTTATCCCTTCCCTTACGGCGCGGTTCAGGTGTCCAACGATATATGAAACAGATATTGCGCCATTTCCTTTTCCCAAAAACTAATTATTATTATTATTGGTTCCACAGTTGAGGAACCAGGATTAATTTCAATCAGCTGTTCGTGCACTGGCATCGCACCACTGCTGAGCCGGAGTACGCGGTTTCGAACCCGACCGCGGCGGCAGCGTTTCAGTGGAGGCGAAACGCAAAAGGCGCCCGTGTTCTATTTGATGTTTGTGCACATTAATGATCTCCAGTTGGTCGAAATTAATCCGGAGCTCTCCGCTACTGCTCCTCCCTCTCTCCTTTTTCACTCCCACCTTCTTTCCTTCCCTCGTACTCCGTTGAGGTGTCCACAGAGAAGTGAGATAGTTACTTCGCCTTTCAGTCCCTGATAACCGATCATCACACGTTTACCTAACGTATAGCTACTGCGGCCGCAGTTGGGCGTTGTACGGAGACCTGTTCGAAGTGCTAATTAAAATGATAAATATAATTATTTATCGCTTAAAATAGTAGAAAATGCCAAATTTCTGTTGCTTCTTTTTTTTCCTTTACAGCAATGCGTAAGACTTTGATAAAAATGGATTAGTAACCATGGGATTCCCCTGAGCTCAGTAAATAGTTTACGCTTTAAATTCCTGTCCAATGTAACTTGTACAGCCAAACAGTGCCTGTAACGGCTACAGCATGGTTGACGGCATGCGAGGCATGCAAAGATTGTTATATATCAGCTATCGTTCGAATTCTGGCACGACAGGCTTCAGGGGAAGGCTGGCGTAAGAGTTGCAGCGAATTACAACGAAGAACCTGCTATATCGATGCTTTTTCAGCCCGACATGGCCTCAAACTTGCTCTTTATGTAATAACCATGCATTGTTCGGTTACCGAATCTTAAAGGATATTAGAGACAAAGTGCGATATTAAGCTACTTAATTCGAGCAAGGAACTTTTGAGTGCCAATTTACGTCTACTTATGCCTTGAGCGTTACTCTAAATTAGAAAGAAAAAATAACGAAAATTTATTGTCCCCAACTGTTTAAATTATACTACAGACAAGAAGCGTTGTGCAAGCGATGAATTCAGGTAGAAATTAACACAACTATTAAGCTGTATTTACAGTGCGCAGAAGAGGCTAAAACGACGCATCGACATAAGTAAAGCACTGTGAATGAAGGTGCCAGAAGGCGAAACAAAGAAGGGACAGGAAAGAGCGCTGAACTGACAACTTATTCTTGTTGAGCGAAACGCGCAAAATGTATATACGAAGGCAGTGGCAGAGGCAATCAGACGCAGTCAACGTTACACGTTGTAAAGGACCATAAATCGATCAAAGACATAGCAGGGTGATAACGCTAAAAGACGATGGAATCTTAGAAGGGAAGGTAAAAAAATATCCAAAATTAGAGAATTCGCATAGCGTCCTGCGTTGCGCCAGTGCTAAGCAATATTTTCTTCTCGGAGCAGTTGACAAACATCTGGACAATAGGGTCTACAAGAGCAAGGTTTTAGCGGTAATGTGTAGATAAAACTAATCTTGATAACATCCAAATCGCCTTTCAGGCACTTATCGGTGGAGAGTTCCAGGCAATTTCATAAGATTTCGAATCTTTGAGACCAAACTTGCGCCTCCGCTATAACTGCAGCTGGCTGAAGTAAAAAGAATCGGACGTTCATATTGTTTGGTCCGGTTCAACAACGTTCATCACGGCCAGTGAATACAATGTGAACCTAAGCTTTGGAACTTTCAGTGCGGGAGCGTCCATACGCTCACTAACCCTGGACCTTACGGTCTTGAGTCGTTGCGTAGCAAGAGCTACGCCACGTCAAGTTTCTTGTGTGTGAAATAGTAATACTGCCACGACCTGGATTCGAACCCGCGTTGTCGCGAACAGATCATCTTCACTGGCCCCTGCACGAAGGCACTGTACTATAGCTGCAGCCTATCACACTCTCGCGCTGTGCATTGCACATCGTCGTCTTCATCATCGACGAGAACAGATCAGATCAGTTTAACCTAGATCAGAGCTTAACCTGAGTCCAATATCATCGCCAGATGTGCCAACGAGCCAGCAAAGCAAAACCATGAGCCAATAAGGTTAAACATATGATGTCGCACATGTTCTCGGTTTAATTACGTTAAACCGCTACCATTTTTTTTTCACTTAGTGAGAAATCATGTGGCATGATCACCTGCAGCACTTTGCCTAACGAGGTTTCACACCAAGATAAGGTTATCTGAGGGGATGTGAGATTATATGAAAACGTCTTGGATAGATTGGCAGCGGCTGAAGAAGGACCGGGCTATTTAGATCTTATTGGGAGAGCTGTTCTTTGAGCTGCGAGCTCTGAACTTGACTGATGATGATAATTGTGTTTGTGGAAGTTCCTGGCGGACGGGGAGCATTACTTCCTGATTTTCCACTCCGCTGAATGCCTTTACGTGCACCTGTAGCTACCTAAGCCTAACCTGAGACTTTCTTGGTGCGAACACATGCTCACTGCGAACTAGAAACCTAAGTTCGTTACTAGAAGGAAACGTTTTTGTAATTGTCTGGGTAAGCCTTACTGTAACCATGACCGCTTCAATCGCCATCATTTAGATCGTGGAGTTTCCTTTCTCTGTGTTTTATTTATTCTCCTTCTGCACAGGTGCCGAATTGTTATCCGTAAGCAGCTATCTGAAGCCAACCGCTCTGCTCTTTCCTTAAGGCAGTTTTGTCCAACACAAACAGGACAACATCTTCGATCTTTAGTCGAACAGTTCAAGGCGAATCTCCAATGCCTG
This sequence comes from Amblyomma americanum, assembly GCA_030143305.2. Classification (NCBI taxonomy): domain Eukaryota; kingdom Metazoa; phylum Arthropoda; class Arachnida; order Ixodida; family Ixodidae; genus Amblyomma; species Amblyomma americanum. Next base: position 191,744 of record JARKHS020035703.1, on the reverse strand, counting down.
CGAAGGGTAAAACTCCCGTGTCAAGTTATTACTGTTCTGTGAACACACCGCTAAAAACCTGATCTTAATACGAGGTTTCGACGCAGCCTTTACCACATGACGGGCTCATACGGGCTCTTGGCCAGGCGGGACTGCCGAAAGCCCGCGCACCTCAACCGCGGAGCTGCACCTATGCCTGCCCAAGAAGGGCAGGCGAGGCGCCTCTCTGCACAGGGCCTCAGCGGTGCTCTTCTCTACAGCACACATTCTTGCATCGGCGCATAAGGAGTGCGCGCCCGTGCCAGGGGAACAAGGGGCGAAGTCCTGCAGTCGGCGCAGGTCGAAGAAGGACCAGGGCGAAGCTGGCCGCGCCGGTGATGAATGGTCCGAGCGCGGCCAACATCCGCGACCATCACGGGGACGGTAAATCATGGAGCCTGCCGGCCGGCGGATCACCACGCCGCCGCCTCGTTGAGGCCCCCCCGTGCCCGGTTCGACGCGCCGCGGTCGGTCGGGCCGCTCGGGCATCGGGGGCTGGAATTGAAGCTTGGAAACGGAACGAACCCAAGAGTATCCTGGAAGGCTCAGACGCAAAGCGTCGCGACCTATCTCCGTGGTTTTGACTAACACGAACTGCTTGAAGCAGCATCGAAGTTTTGTTCGTTTACAGCACTACCCGCGTGAGAAACTTTCTCTGAGGTAGAGACGGCGGTGCCGTCGCGTGTCGATGCCGGTAAATCTCAGATTCAATAAAGCCGAGGACTGGGTGAGTTAGTGAGGGTTCATAATTTTTTTTACAGCATGTTTCACACTATAAGACATAGACAGACCGGGCCACGGACAACCACTGTCTGTATACCAGCACTTGTCTGGCACTTTCAGTCTACGTCTTATCCTACTTTCTTGATTCTTTGTTGGTTTGTGCTGTGGCATGCAATGGCTAGCATTCACCTAATGACCACTGAACGTTTTTTTTTCTTTTTTTCAGGTAAAGCCTAGAAAATAAGTTCTGTGTGCACGGGCATCATAGCTGTATTGGCACGTCATCTGACTACGATGGTTTATCGGTTTATGGGGGTTTAACGTCCCAAAGCGACTCAGGCTATGAGGGACACCGTAGTGAAGGGCTCCGGATAATTTGGACTACCTGGAGTTCTTTAGCGTGCACTGACATCGCACGGTACACGGGCCTCTAGAATTTTGCCTCAATGGAAAATCGACCTCAGCGGCAGGGATCGAACCCGCGTCTTTCGGGTCAGCAGCCGAGCGCCATAATCACTGAGCCACCGCAGCGGCTCACCTGACTACGCCTTATGTTTGACAGACTGAATTTCTTAGCGCAGCTAACTTATTCTGAAAGGCCCTATTTTCGGTTTTATGGGCCAGGAGATCGCCCAATAGTGTATCTACCGAAATAATGTTGTTTTTGCCCAATAGTGTATGCACTAGAAATAAATGCTTTTTTTAAGCACAAACTGAGAAGCTTCATATCCGTATCACCAGAACGCAACGAAATCCTTGTGAAATGAAAGGACGTCTCCAGGCCAAATAGTTGTCGCCATTCTATATGTAGGCGCTGGCATAAAGGCACCCTAACCCAGGTTGGCTTAGGAACTGGAGCAATTCCAGTGAGGACACGGTTGAGTGCTATCAAACAAACTCTGTGACTTCGCACCAGAAAAGAGCGAGTTGTGCTTCGTTGTTGTTTTTTTTCTACGGTACTATGTAGTCAATAAATGAAGACAGCTGGACGTTGGTGCTGCTTCTTCCACAGTCGGCACGTGAACGTTTGTTATCTGGCATTACCTCCATGTTCTTTTACATATTCTTACCTCCGTCTACTCAACCCTTAGACGATTATCACCTGACTGAGCCCTCAGGACAAAAAGGATGACGCTTTAGTCGGTGCTCGTGTGAGCAGATTTGGTGTCTAAGGCTGCTGACTTCGACCTCGCAGAAAAACTTCATCTGCAAATAGTTTTGCGAAGTAATACACAGCAAGCTCAATAGAATATTGGCAGAGAGGAAATCATCGCCGCGTGGACTCTCGAGCTTCATTCCTGCTCCGAAAAAGCACACTTCTCTAAGCACTGAGAAAAAATTCAAGTTGTGTCATTTAATGTTCTGATGCGTCATGCGGGCTATAAGGGACCCCGTAGTCGAGAGCTACAGAGTAATTTAGACAACCTGAGGTCGGGCTAGTAGAGACTGTGAACGGCTCAAGTAGGATAGGCACTGTAATGAAGAATGTCCAGCATTCTTGGACAAAAACTTTGAATATTGTAAAACTGTAAGGTACTGGTATATAGATATTGAAGGCAATATTCTCATTCTTACGTTATGTAGCAGAAACTTTCTTTTTATATCGCTAGCATCGAATATTTAGACTGCCATAAAAAAGCAATGGGGAATACGTTTTACGGTAGCAAAAACGTTAATGGCAAAAAAAAATAATGCAAGCCCGCCGACGGGAGATCTGCGGATATATTGATGTCTTCGTGAAGTCTTACAATATATAAAAAATTGTGCTCATAAGTTCTTTCCCGTTCAAAAATGGTTTTGTCCAGAATTGTTGGGTATGTTCGCCGTCATCCATGACTGGACCCAATGTTCGTCCGCGCAAAGCAAATGAACTATTATTAAACCTTTTCTTGTTAATTCAGCAGCTGTATAATGACAAGACAAAATTAGAGGTGCAAGAAGCTTAATGGCTCTTTTTTGTTTAAGAAAGTGATGCAATGGCGGCTCGTGGTGATGCATTAGATCAATGATATCGTTTATTGCTATGATTTGTTGAAGCAGTACAGCGTTATGTGGGCCATAGACCTGTTGTCAACTGCTGCGGTTTAGCATGTGTCCTACTGTGGGATGCATAATGCTATATACGAGCAGAACCGATGACTCTGTGAGTGATGCGCACTCGGAGATGTAATGCACAGCTATACAAAGCAACGCGGCTAACGTTTATGCTGGTTCAAGTTGCGAAAATTTCTTACTCGCTTGCATTTTCCCTACAGATGGTAGCTTTCGTGGGATTTAGGAGTGCACAGCAACCCGGGGTGGACGGCGACTAATAACTGTGAGATCTGTGCGCAGCTGACTATAATCGTAAAGCTGTTTGGGCAATCGTTAAAGATTTTCTCAAGTCAGCTGGGCTGGTGACGGTCTCTCATCTGTCGACAATTTTCTAGAACGTGAAATAATTCGAAGGTATCGGCTAAGCTATTTCCTGCTTATAATATCTCCGTATTACTGCCCAGAGGGGTACACCATGAAGTGGACGGGAGAACTCGATAGCTTAATCATTGCAGCCGCGTTCGTCTAGGCTTTGATGCATGGTGAAGTGTACAACACAAGCAATAACTCTAAAGACTGTGCTGAGGTACTTAGTAGCATTGTAATCTGTTTCATGCTTGCCAAGTAATATTTCTAACCCGTCGCCGCTTCGTACAGCGCATACTGGAAGCCGCCGCAAATGTGCATTGCTTGAGACTACATCAGTGCGTGCGCTTGAATCGGTTGCCACAAAAATTAACAACTCAAGAGTAGAAATTTGAGCTTGTCGGTGAGATTTGACGGATGGAGAAACGATCAGAGTGGATGAAGACCCATGCAAACAAATGGACAGGACGAGGCCGCCGCGGTGGTTGAGTGGTTATGGCGCTCGGCTGCTGACCCGGAAGACGCGGGTTTGATCCCGGCCGCGGCGGTCGAATTTCGATGGAGGCGAAATTCTAGAGGCCCGTGTGCTGCGAGATGTCAGCGCACGTAAAAGAACCCCAGGTGGTAGAAATTTCCGGAGCCCTTCACTACGGCGTCCCTCATAGCCTGAGTCGCTTTGGGACGTTAAACCCCCATAAAAAAATGGACAGGACGAACGCTAACTTCAGATAAACTTTTATTGGTGCGTTGTACAGCGCTTCTCACTTCCGGCGCTTCAGCGATACCTCGTAATATACGAATCAACTTATGAAGTGTTTCCTCGCGTGTTTATCCTTCTGTGATTGATCTATTATTAACTACAGACCGGCGCCTCGAAAGAAAGCAGCTGGGTTTAGGGGTCTATATATGAAGACCTCAGCAGTCGGCGGACTGGTCCAGCTTCGAAGACAAAAGTGCCTGACCGTCTCCAACTACACAGAGATATTGCTCGCCGAAGACAGCTGCGAAACAATTTTTCGGAAGCAGCTCCGGAGTTCCCGGGTTCGAACCCGACCGCGGCGGTTGCGTTTTTATGGAGGCAGAACGCTAAGGCGCCCGTGTGCTGTGCGATGTCAGTGTACGTTAAAGATCACCAGGTGGTCGAAATTATTCCGGAGCCCTCCACTACGGGCACCTCTTTCGTCCTTTCTTCTCTCACTCCCTCCTTTATCCATTCCCTTACGGCGCGGTTCAGGTGTCCAACGATATATGAGACAGATACTGCGCCATTTCCTTTGCCCAAAAACCAATTATTATTATTATTAAACAGCTTTGTCAAGTACTGCACGGAAATCACAAGTCCGCGACCCCACTAGAGTAGTAGCGTACAGAATCCTGGGAGGGGTAAGACGGTGTCTACGGCGATGCTGGGTCGAACGCAAGCGATCGTCCAGTTCCAGAGACCTTCTAGTAGATGCGTTGCCGTGGGCTACGTATGGTCGCTGTTCAGTATCGTTAGTAGGTTGAAGACGCGCCCTTTCTTCATGGCACGCCTGCTGTTGTTGCGCACGCGTGAATTACAGCGACCATGAGCCCGTTCTTCGATGCGGGGGGTTTGGCGCGAAGCGTCCATGACCGGGGCGGTGAAGCGAGTGAGGGGTGCTTGCCACGATACATCCACGTCCCGATCGAAAACAATGGACTGCTACGGTCTGTACTTTTGGGAACTGCGGAGAGCTGCCTCCAAGACGGTGGGAGGGTCGCCTAAGCACGGTGGGCTCAAGGAAGTAAGAAAGGGGCTCTCAAAGACGAAGGAATTAAGGTTGTGGTGCGGAGGAGGGTTGACCGGTGGCTGGTGAACTGCGCACCGCGGCCAACGGATCCAGGTGCACTATGGGAAAACGACCGGTATGCAAAGTAGTGGGTTCGGCGGTGCGGAAAAGGTGGTGAGCGCCTGAGCCTGGCCGACCTGGTCTGCGTGGACCCGCAATACATTCAGCGGTGGTAGCTGAGATATATAGCACGGCATTCCAGTGCGCGGGCCTTGACTTGGCTTAATGTCGCTTTCAGTTTTCACAGCAGCACGTGCAGTTGGTAGGCTACAAGGGCATTTTTGCAAGAATTATTCGTTGAGTTATGTGGAGAAGGGCTAAGTAGATGAAAAGAGGAACACCTCAGTAACCTCCGATTTCCTAAAATAGTTCAAATAGCTAAGTACTTGAAGGGACGAATCGCAGCGCATGATTGAGGGCTAAACGCGCAAAGTAGAAAAGCAGGATACTTAACATTTAACACGAAGAAGACAAAGTGCAGTGTGGGCAGGAAACAGTGGCTCGTGGCAAGTACTAAGCTATGGAGACCGTAATGAATTGAAGTATATTGGAGACCGTAATGAAGTGTGTCTTTCTACAACAAGCGCTGACCAAAGAAGACCACGGAAAAAAAATTACCAAGAGACTAAATCTAAGCTAGAATGAATTTGACGGAGGTAAAGGAGGAGGCGCCGTCATCGATGATCATCTGAAAATTTCTTGAAGCTCAGACCACGACCGGAGACACACAATAAAGGACGAAGAAACTCCAGGCAGTACACAGCGCAGTTTATCGTCTCTAGTTTCTTCGTCCCTTTGTGTGTGTCGCCGATTGTTCTGCACGCTTCATGATGCTTGCTAAACCTTCTAGCCCGCCAAAAAAGTCTTAACGCATTGAAGATGTCAGCCTGGTAAAATCTAACCGGCAGGCCTACCTAGGTTTTTCCAGATAAGGGTAAGAAAGCTGAAGCGAAGCGTATGCACTCTGGTGTTACGAATAGCAACAGATTAACATAGCGCAACGGAACGAGGACGAGAAGAAACACGTAACACAGGACGGGCGCTGTTTCGTAGAAAGTATGAGCCAACTAGCCCACACCAGAACCCTGTTAGTATGAATAGCAACTTGTCAATTGGTCCTTCAAAATGAAGGTGTGTGATAGCTCTGTCCTGTCATTACGTACCTGTGTGGCCGAATCCTATAGGTTACCGACTAGGCTTAAAATGGCATCGAGGAAAATGCACTGAGGAGCGGAAAGGAAGGCGACTGGAACAACGTTAAGAGATAAAAAGAGGGGTAGAGAGCAGGGTAGAGAGCACGTCTTAATGTTAATATTTGGGGGCATGTAGTGTGGAGAACAGATAAGCGATATGCCTTTAGTGTGCTACAATGAATTTAAAGTGAATTCAAACCAAGACAAGGGAAAAATTAGATGGGAAAACATGTTGGGATAGCGCAGCCGCGGTAGGCGAAATTCAGGACTGACTGGAACTCCATAGAAGATACGCCTGTGTTCCAGTGGACGTAACTTGGGTTGTTGTTGATGAAGATAATTACGGCATGCGTTGGAGACCTACTTTTGAAGATCTTCGGCCTCAGTAACGCCCATGTGTCATATGTATCACTGTCTCCGATTTATCCTTAGGAAAAGCGAAAAGTGTGAAATACTCTTCTCATCGCCGCTTTGTCGACACCATTCTTCTTTGGAAAATAGAAGCGACTATCTCAGCAAACCATTCCAAGGTGTCACGGACAGCCATTTCATAGGACGCCGAAGAAGCTTGCGTTGCACCCAATTTTCGTTGAAGTCCTTGCCATGGTCCGGAGTCCAGTGCCGTGGACTCGGTCTTGTCACAGTCACTGAAGGGCCTTTTCACTGCCCAAAACCCCGTTCTGAAGCCTCATCATTGTCAATTCGAGGTCTTGTCATTGTCCGGAGCCTCGCTCAGGAGTGTCGTCATTCTGACAGTTGGATCTCCTCATTATGCAGACTCTCCTCCTAGAGTTCCATCATTATGACTGTAGAGCAGCCGTGACAGTAATTACACCGTAATGCGATTACAGTCGTTTAATTCCATCTTTAGTAATTGTAACGTTATGGGCTACTTTTATCGTCTAGTGATAATTAATATAATTAATTACGTTTGGACAGTAATTTCGAGGCCTCCGCGGTGCCTCAGTGGTTATGGCACTCAGCTGCTGACCCGAAAGGCGCGGGTTTAATCACGGCCGCGGCGGTCGAATTTCGATGGAGGCGAAATTCTAGAGGCCTGTGTACTGTGCGATGTCAGTGAACGTTAAAGAACCCCAGGTGGAGTATATTTCCGGAGCCCTTCACTACGGCGTCCCTCATAGCCCGAGTCACTTTGGGACGTTAAACCGCCGTAAATCATGAACCATGCATCTTTATTCGAAGTCTCGTCACCTAGTCCCGTCATTTTAACTCTCAGGTCTTGTGTCTGTTCATTGCATTACCCGTAGTCTCGTTCCATGGTCCCGTATCCATCACTCTCAGTTCTTGTCAGCGTGTTCGAAGTGTCATTCCGGAATCCTGAAATTGGTACTGCGGGTCCTTCTCACCTTCCGGAGCCTCGCTCCGTAGCCTCTTCAAAGCCACAGTGGGATCCTCCCATTATCCGAAGACTTCTTCACTACTCCAGTCATTCTCACGGTAGGGTATTGTTATCCTCCAATGTCTCCTGTAGAATCTCCTCAATGTCACTGCACCTCGGCACGTCTGCACCAAGTAACCTCCTCACTCGAAAGACCCGTTCCCTTATGTGCAGTGCTTGCTGATGCCCGCAGAAGCTTGTGGAGTATTCTCGCGAAACCGGGTGGATAGGGGCGCATAAAACTTTGAGCAGGATAAGAGTGCATTCAGGCTTCGAAATGATACCGAAAGCGCTCATAATTCAACCAGAAATTTGAGAAGCTTCCAAGTATTCCGCCGTTGCTTGCGATGAGCAAGTCATGGCAACCATTCTCACTTCTCTTTGATTATGTTATTAATAGCTAGCAGCTGAGCACGGGAGTTAGCGACACCTTGTTGTTGTTAAGAAACAACACTTTCGGCTTCCCCGCAGGCGAAGATGGGATAGCGATACAGCCTAGAGGCATCGACCTCATCTCGCCTTCCCAGAGTGGTCCCGCTCCCATATGTTAAAACTGGGCTACGTGGTCACAAACAAAGTAATTGTCATTGGCCAGCAGACGAACGCAGGAGTGCTCTACTTCTATTGGTCGCAAGACGATCACGTGATCTCACAGTGGTGACGTCATGCGCAATTTGGCATTACATATTTCTACTGCACCAATGACTCTACGCTGAATCTCTGATGGACCTTTTTGAGACAGCTCTCGCGGTAAACGAAGATTACTAAATTTAACACCACAGCTGATGCATTACAGTACGGGCCCCATATTCCTTCCTCTTACAAGTAAAGTTATCCGGTGGCGGTACTGCGACGTACTGTCACATGATGGCGACAGCAGTCCAGCACTCAGGAATAGTGCGAAGGGCTTCCTTATCCCATTCTTAACTAACTTAACTGGTTGCCTGTCATGGCATGGGTGACAGCACAAGACGATGGAGCTGTCTGGAGAGACAACCAACTTTCCAAATCTTCGCGTTCTTAACTAACAGACGTGGTTACCATTCTCGTTGTAGATGCCAGCGGGCGAGAATAGAGTTGTCCACGCAAGCACATTGACTCGCTGATTAGGCGCATTTTCAACCAAGCGCTCATCAACTATACTTGAATGGCGGCGTGCCGGAACGATTCTACCTAGAGGACCACTGACCCACACATCCATCGCATTTTTAACTAACAAATCCGACTGGTTATCTCTCGCAGTTAATATATCAACTCGGTAAGTATGCATATACAGAAAAAAGAGAGGTTTTCCAGTCAAAATGTATGGGCGAGAAGCGAGCTGATACAAACAGACAGTGTTAAATCTAGGGTATCATTACATTCATTTTTGTTTTTCCTTCAGTGTTATCTTTTCATCCGTCTCGTGGGAATGAACTGAAGAAGAAGGATAGACCCCAGTATGTGGGGGAGAGATAGCCTGCGATAACGCCGTGAGTGATGAGGAACGGGCCCGCGACGTTCGCATAGTGATTAGCATCTGATAGCTCAATAAAGGAAGCCCCGCCAGACACTTTCGTCGTTGAACGCAGCGCATGAGCATTGTGGGAATGCGCCATTTCTTTGAACTCGCGCATTTATTTTGAAAACATGAGGCTTAGGCCGAGTTCCGCTATAAATGAATCAAGATGAAGCTGGACGACCACTGAAGCCATGCATAAGCGATATTCCGCGATGGCATCTCGGAAGCAATTAAAGGAACGCGCCATGTCATTTTCGGCCAGCACGCAGAGACTCGAATTCCTGGTCCATATTCTTTTTCTGTTGTTGTTAATGTTGCCTTAGAATATTGGGTTAGTCGCGCTGAAGTGCTGCAATCATAATATGGTGGTGCAAGGCTGCATTTTGCAGATTCTTTATCCGACTTTTTTTTCCCCACTCTACAGTTGTTCGAATGCTCATGGTGAAATGACAAGGTATAAGTTTAACAAAATGAACTGATGACGGTTATGATGGCAGCCCTTACAAAAATTTCTTTATATAGTCTATAGACTGACCACAGACTTCTGTCTATAAAGTCTATAGGCTCTCTATAGAAACACCTAGAGAACAATCCATAGGCAATACAAATTATATAGACAGTCTATAGACAATCTATAGATTTATGGTCATACACTTATAATGGACTTTTATCTTAGAGAGTCTATAGACTATGAATAGACAAAAAGAAATATCTATACGAAGGCAATAGAGTCTATAAGAAGTCTACAGACTATCTATAGACCATTTTTGCATGGGAGTAGCAAGGGTCCACCAACTCTGGGCCGCTGACTATAGTCAGATACAACTCACGAACGAAGCGACTTTTTCCCGCCAAAGGAACCCTTTCCAGCGAGTGGCGTCGGCCGATTCTCGTGAATCTGCTAGCGTGACAATTCAGGGAGCGGATTTACAATGCAGTGATGCGACTATCCCGCACCATGGAGGGAGGGGACTGTCCCCTTTTATCTGCCACTCCCTGCATTGTCACGCTAGCAGTCTCATGAGCATCGGCCGACGCCATTGGCTGGAAGGGGGTCCTTTGACGGGAAAAAGCCGCTTCGTTCTTGAGTTGTGTCTGACTGTAGCAGGCAGCGATTCTACCCGGGCTACGAGATCAGCGCCGAGGCCGGCCAGTGTATATTTAAGCCGACGAATGGATAGAAAAAATGACTGTCCCCAATAACACCCTATTTTTTTTTACAAAAGAACGTAACGTTGCAGTCCACTCACGGTGATCCAGACACAGAAAAGAAAAAAAATTCTTCGAAACGTGGAGTTGAAATAAAGCAGAGACATTCCAATACGCAAGATGTTTACGGGCCATATCATCAGTTCAAATAAACGAGATGTTCCAATTAGGCGCGTTAATTTAACGAGCGTTCACTGTACTACAGCACAGACATCTCCAAGAGACCAGCACGTCACTGTGTTACGTGAGAAGAGGCGGTCGTAGGATTGAATAAATTCAGCACGGGCGGAAAGCGTAGAAGAGATTTCCGAGTAGCTCCAACTCTGCGCGTACAATCGCAGTTGCTTCGACGAAAGGCGGTCTACAGTGGCTCGTGGGGAACTTGAAGAAAAGCTCACGCTCTCTGAAAGAAGCAAAAAAAGTTAAAAGAAAGAAGCCCTCACGGTTCGCCGCCACGCAACAGGATTAAACGCGTGGTCGTCCGTGAAATAATGAGCCGCCCTTCTCCACGGCAAGGAAAGCCAGACAAAGAAACGACTAAGAGTGGAAAAGACACGAAGTGGCTAAAGACAAAAAAAAATAAAGAGACAGGACTTCCCATAAGACAGAAAGCTGCAACCTCCAGCGCTTTTGTCGGAAAAGCCCCGCTGGACCACTCGCTATAGGAAGTCTAGCAGCGGCGGGAGCTTGGAGGAGGGGGGGGGAGGGGGCATGCAAGATGGAAAGCGTGGTCTCACGTGCCTGCATGCAGTCTCCGGCTGCCCCTTCTCGCGGCATCGCGCAAAATGGATCAGGTCAGCTAGCGGCTGATGATGCATCATCGCTGGTGCGTCCGAACCAACAAACCCTCTTCGCCCGGACTACCCCCACATCTGCCCCCTGCCTATTCGGCTACCACCGCTCTCTGTTCTTACCGGTAGGCAGAGGAACCTTAAATCCGTGCCACCATCTCGGACTGAAGAAAAGAGAAAGAAAGTGAGACACAAGCGGCAGCTTATGTACCGTATCAAAGCGAACTTAAGATCCACTCGGCTCATTTGCCCTTTCTTGCAGCAAAGAAAAGATACTGTACTGGTTAAGGGCAATGTCGCCATCAAAGCAGTAGTAGTAGTAGCAACAGTAGTAGTAGTAGTAGTAGTAGCATTAGTGGTAGCAACAGTAGTAGTAGCAAAAGAAGTGGTAGGAGTAGCAACAGTAGAAGTAGTAGTAGTAGTAAGAAGAGGTCGTAGTAGTAGCAACAGCAGCACAGTAGTTTTACCACGAGTATCAGTAGAAGCAGTATTAGTAATAGTACTTTTAGTTTTAACAGTATTAGCAGCACCTATGGTAGGAGCACCCAGCGTTAGTAGTAGCGGCAGCAGTAACAATAGTACTAGTGTAAGTATTACGAGTAGAAGTTGTATACCATGTGATGTCCTTGCCGATTCGCCGTCATGTAGTAAGCTACCGACTAATGAGGAAGACGTAACACAGTGTTCATTTGGCTCCTAACGAGAACGTCCAACACTATGGCAACGTCATTGAGCTCTGCAGTCTTTAGGGCATGGAGTCCACCCTCTCATCGTTTAATGGGAGCAGGCAAGTGTTCAAAAGTGGGGGATTTTAGCATTCGTCGAAAATTCCGTGCTCTCATTTAAATACAAGCTGTTCTCAGCAGCAGAAAAAAAAAACATTTTCGCGCTGCTGCTAGAATGCGGACTACAGAGGACTACGCCAGAAATGACGAGGAAATACACTGTATCCCAGTTTCTGACACTTTATATCTTTTGTACAAAGATTGCACGAAACACACAAAAAAATCAAATCGAATCATCAACCAAATGAGGTTTGTTTAGTGGATAAACACTTCATCTTGTACAACCATTTCGCTAGATAATGTGCATCCAGCCGCAAGACGGGGCTGACTGTCCAAACAATACTGACATTCCCGTTAGGGTGAATTTTCCAACAACCATGTACTCGTGGTACGAAGATAGAGGTCCATCCACTAGCCAATCTGTTGAAAATGCCAGTATGTGTGTAGCGTCCTCATATTTCAGCCCAAATGATGCGGCCGCTTCGAGCTATAGTCCAATCAAGCATTAGCTCGGAACAATCCATCACAACCAGAAAAGATTTCGTGAAATGTTCTACTTCACAACCTAACTTCATTTTCTTCTCAATTTTTTTTCAATCAAAAAAACTCAATTGTACCCGCAGCTTTCCCTCTCGCTCGGGAAAAAGAAAGCGTTATTAGTGGCTTAGCCTCTCCCCCTTTCATATCCTCTTGAGGTTAAGTACGCGATGATACGGTATTCGTGTGTGGCAAAGGAAACACTCGGTGAAGTAAGGTAGGTCTTCATGCTCGTGTCTAGTTTTTTTTTTTTTTCTAGTTTTCCAACTTTTGCACAGCTCCTGTTCCCCCTGAATCTCTCCCTCTCTTCTTGCTGCCTCTCTCGTGTTCCACTGTAACTATACCTGAACGCAAAACCACGCCACTCTGAGCATTGCATGTGCCTCTCTTCGCATCAAAAAAAAAAAAAAATATATTTTTCAAACCTGCTCGTTACACCGCCTTGCGACCAGCCGACCGCACCGTATCGCTGGCCAGAATCGCGATGCAAGGCGGATCGCTGCTTGAGTGAAGGAGCTGCTCGCCTCATGGGAGAGGTCGCCAAAGGGTTTGCCGGAACGGACGCCGAGGCAAGAGCTTTTTGGGAGGGAGGTGGGGCGGACTAAAAACTAGCATTGTTCCAGCCCGGCCCCTCCTGTTGAACAGTGTGATGGGTAACTTGAGCAGGAGTGATCCTTCACGCCGATCTGGCTGGGCGGTTTTCCTTATTTTGTTGCTTTTCTCTGCTCTGTGCACGTCGCCGGGCGTCTTTTTTTTCTATTTTCGACTTTTTTTGTTTTCTTTCAAGCGTACCCATGTATTTCGAGAGGCGGACCTGTAAGGACGAGCCCGGACAACCATGCGAACGTGCAAAGTTAGGAGGCATTTTAGCTTGTTCACCGCAGCATCTTGTGCTTTAATCTCTGGTTGAGCCTAACAGGGCAGTGATGAAAACACTTCCTGGAGGCGTCTTAACTACCGCTAACTAGTAAAGTTGACGCGTACAGCACAGGACCCGCACTACGCGCTTAAAAGAGTCGTCGTGGTTTGCCAGATTCTAAAACGTGACTATAGGGCAGCTGAGATAAGAACTATAGATTATCGCGGCGCTTGAGGTAACTCTACTTTATTGATGGTTCACGTAGGCTCCCTCGCTGTTGGATTTCACATATTAAATAAATGACGGTTCACCCACTCATGCAGATATTGATTAAAATGAAGGCAACCGGTAATTGAAACACACCAAAGCAAGTATATTAACTAATACATTCATTTGGGGAACACTTTTTTACTAGACCAGACAGCTGGTGCGAGTTAGTAATGTGGTATAGATATGTGGTGTGAAGTTTGGTAGCAGAGCAGCAAAACGGGTTTCAAAGGCAGCAAAAGAAAAATATAGCTGATGAAGGCCGCGTGCCAGGTGCGGTTAGGTGATATCAGGAAATTTCCAGGGATAGGGCGACCACGGCAGGCGAGGTATAAAGCTAAATGCTGATCGGTCGGACAGTGGATGTAAGATGGCGGCTGCTGATGATGCTCTTGATTATGATGATAATGATGACGTGATGCAATGCACAGTATCAAAATTTAACGGCGATCACTTTGTAGCACAGGCATCTGTGCTGTACCGTGTCGCCGTAGGATGTTGTCGACAACTAAGAAGGTTGGCTGGCAAACGCGTCCCCGTTGCGTCTTCGACCCTGAAGTCTAAAGCACCAAGCATGAAGCATGCTGACGACAGAGTTAGACAGATACATGAATTGAACTCTTGTAACTACTGAAAGCCCGTTTAGACACACTGAGAACTGTACGGATTTGCAAAATTCACAACAGTTTGAACCCGCCGCGGTGGCTCAGTGGTTAGGGCGCTCGGCTACTGATCCGGAGTTCCCGGGTTCGAACCCGACCGTGGCGGCTGCGTTTTTATGGAGGCAAAACGCTAAGGCGCCCGTGTGCTGTGCGATGTCAGTGCACGTTAAAGATCCCCAGGTGGTCGAAATTATTCCTGGAGCCCTCCACTACGGCACCTCTCTCTTCCTTTCTTCTCTCACTACCTCCTTTATCCCTTCCCTTACGGCGCGGTTCAGGTGTCCAACGATATATGAGACAGATACTGCTCCATTTCCTTTCCCCAAAAAACCAATTATAACCAACAGTTTGATGGCCGCGCGCTCAAAGCTGGAAAAGCAGCAGCGCTCTGGAACATGAACACAGATCTTCCTTTCCGGTGTGCGGCTAAGATAATGGCTATGGCGTGCCCATTGATCTCACCATTCGGATGTGTGTATAAGGTAGTCAAGAAGCCCCGCATGTTTAACGGACTCACGTATGCAAACCTAAACTAAGCTTCATGGCATGCCTTAGCGAGCCACTCGTTCAATTCCCGGTACGTTCCATATTATTCCAACTGTCATACTTGGAAGCGCAGTATCCAAGAATGAAACCTGCAGGGATCATTCCTACCAGCTCTGTGTGAACTAATTTATTAGTTACCCGATCAAAGCATGCCGACCGCAACTGACTTCGGTTTCGGAACCCTCCATCAGTGCGCATCCTTGCAAGTGTACAGTAAATCGATTTTACTTTTCCGAACTCTCAGCCGCGACTCCGCGAGCGCCTCTGCTATGCCCTCCTGTAAGAGGCTCGCATAGACCGCGTGCCTGCAAACGGGGTCACCGGTGAGCTATAAAACACCAGCGCCCGTCTTCCCCGTGATCTGTGTCTCTCCATGCTCGCTACAACGCGAAGCTGCCGGCGATCGGCCGGATGTCACGGGGTTGAGTTATTTGGGAGATCCCCCAGTGTTTCAAGGCTGCGAGCGGTCTACGGCGCGCCGCATACGTTCCCACTGTAGAAGCGATACGCGTTAGGCGCGCTTTGTCTATTACTTCATTTTCTTCCCGGGCAGCCTCGTCCCGTGGTAGGCGAAGCACCCAGGCCTATTCGTTAATGTGAACGAATAGCCGGCCGGAGAGGACAAAAAGAAATGTATTGGAAAGTGAGAAAAAAGAAACAGATGGAGGATGAGATAAAAGGGTTGATCGGCCCGCAGCACAGTAATAACTTACCGCGCACGGCCTTCTTATCTCTTCGAACACGGCGTTCTACATGGCTGTCGGCTTGTCAGGGAGGCGCCTGTCTCGCAGTTGGACCCAAAGTTGCGAGTCCGATTCGCTGGCGTCTAGGGGGCGCTCACTGGTCAGATGTGGGATAAACAGGGTCCGAACCGGGCTCGTCCCCTGGCGGGGTTTGGTGTAACTGGTGCATTTGTGCAACAGGTGCAGTCGAGGTAGTATACACTGGCATACATTGGTGTTCTTCGGTGTACAGCGCACTTTCTTGCATTGTAACATGGGGAACTGGCCCTTAAGGTATGCGGCGTGCATGTAGGTGGTGCAGTTAGTGTATTCGAAAAAGTGCAGCCATAGCACTTGGCACACTGGCGTATACACTGATGCAACTGGTGCATTTGTGCAATAAGTGCCATTGTGCACTTAGGTACATTGACGTCGTTGGTACAGCCGGAATTCGGATTTAAAAAAGCAGCGCAAACGATTATGGTTTATGGTTTATGGCGATTTAACGTCCCAAAGCGACTCAGGCTATGAGGGACGCCGTAGTGAAGGGCTCCGGAAATTTCGACCACCTGGGCTTCTTTTACGTGCACTGACATCGCACAGCACACGGGCCTCTAGAACTTCGCCTCCATCGAAAATCGACCGCGGCGGCCGGGATGGAACCCGCGTCTTTCGGGCCGGAACAGTGCAAAAGTGCGACTGCGCGCGCGCGCGCGTGTGTGTGTGTGTGTGTGTGTGTGTGTGTGTGTGTGTGTGTGTGTGTGTGTGTGTGTGTGTGTGTGTGTGTGTGTGTGTGTGTGTGTGTGTGTGTGTGTGTGTGTGTGTGTGTGTGTGTGTGTGTGTGTGTGTATGTGTGTGTGTGTGTGTGTGTGTGTGTGTGTGTGTGTGTGTGTGTGTGTGTGTGTGTGTGTGTGTGTGTGTGTGTGTGTGTGTGTGTGTGTGTGTGTGTGTGTGTGTGTGTGTGTGTGTGTGTGTGTGTGTGTGTGTGTGTGTGTGTGTGTGTGTGTGTGTGTATGTGTGTGTGTGTGTGTGTGTGTGTGTGTGTGTGTGTGTGTGTGTGTGTGTGTGTGTGTGTGTGTGTGTGTGTGTGTGTGTGTGTGTGTGTGTGTGTGTGTGTGTGTGTGTGTGTGTGTACAGCCGTACGTGAAGAGAGAACCGAAAGGAATAGTAGACTGTCGAAAACAAATATAACAACATATTCTTACTATCGCAAATCTTTCCCTACAGTGATACAGCGAGAGCAGAAATGGCGGTTGTATCAAGCCTTTATTCTTTAAACTGACATAGAGATGCACGGTATAGCCGACGGCGCGTAGTACTTTCTTCGATATTTCTCGCTTCGCTTCCATTCGGGCCAAGTCGCGTGGAGTGGATATGCATTTTATGAGTAGCACGAAGTGCAATACAGAGAGCTATTTTTGTGGGAGGAAACGTCAGGCGCTTTTATTGTCGTTTTTTTTTCAACTAGTTGTTTTTTGCATTGTCTAACTTCGCTTTTTTATCATTTCTTAAAATGATTCAAAAAGCGAGACTGCCACTGTGCTGGCACTGACGCTGGCACGGGAAGCTATCGGAAAAATGTTGCAAATGTCAGTGTTATGGATATGACCAGCCTTAAGTTGTTGACAGTTTTTTCTTAGGAAAACCTATAGGGCTATAAATTATATCTTATGGAAGCCTACGCATCGGAGTTAATGCCGTTTGCTTAAGCGGCGGGTAGTTGCCGCCTCTGCAGTAAGCCAAGGTTGCCAGGCCCCGATTACCACGGCAAAGTGACTATTCCATTAAAAAAAAATCATTGGAAATTGTTCGGCCGCGTTGCTGAACCCAAAACCTGGGTATACGTATTTTTGGGCAAGGAGCATTTGAATTCCGCAAAGAAAGTACGGGAGATAAGAGTCACTGTACTGTCCATTTGAGGTTACATTGGAGCGATATGTAATTTTTTTTTAATTGGTTTTTGGGGAAAGTAAATGGCGCGGTATCTGTCTCATATATCTTTGGACATCTGAACCGCGCCGTAAGGGAAGGGATAAAGGAGGGAGTGAAAGAAAGGAAGAAAAGGTGCCGCAGTGGAGGGCTCCGGAATAATTTCGACCACCTGGGGATCTTTAACGTGCACTGACATCGCACAGCACACGGGCGCCTTAGCGTTTTTCCTCCATAAAAGCGCAGCCGCCGCGGTCGGGTTCGAACCCGGGAACTCCGGATCAGTAGTCGAGCGCCCTAACCACTGAGCCACCGCGGCGGGGCGATATGTAGCAGTTTGTGTATTGTGGCGGAGTTGTAATTTGTTGGGTGCAAGAAATTGAAATAGTATGCAGGCATCGCTGTTTCAACTGATGGCCGCCTCGGGATCATGTATCATATTACGAGATTTGATTCCACCCTTGACAACGTGCAGTTCGTAAGATGTGGTGTGCTCCTGCCTATCTTAAGGGGTCTAGAAATGGCAAATAGTGGCTCACTACAGACATTCATCCACAGGCTTTGAAAGTAGCTGAGAAGGTGACGTCACTGTCACTTCGAAGCAATAAAGGGACATGAGTGCGCTCCCCTATGTTGCTAAAGGTTAAGACAGCTAAATCTGCTGCAGTGTAAACGCTAGAAAAAAAATTTCTAATTCTGGCATGCACGCGATACCGAAAAAAGTAATAAACATATGGGATGAAGTGAAGTTAGCTTAGTAAATTTTCGTAGATTGCACTGAGGAAACCAATTGGTTTCCTTATTTTTACCTGCATAAATATCACGGATTTGATGATTATGATGATGATGATCAATTTTAATGGCGCAAGGGCAGCTTTGGCCCTTGTATTTTTTATTACTTTTTAGGTATTTTTATCTGCTGAAAGGTGGGATGAGAGGACCACTACTCAAACATTTCGGCTTAGATAAGCCAAGCATCAAGCCAAAGGAAAGCTTTTAACCATTTCATCACCGGCAGGCACCCGGCGGCACTAGGGATCGGACTCCCCATTGGCCGCGTGCGAGTCGGGTGCTCAAGCCGCTATAGGCCGCCACTGAGGTTTAAAAGTAAAAAAAAAAGCGCAATACCGCTGGATATTGTTAAATATGGTATCTTTTCCGCTTTCATAAATGGGAAGAAATCTGGACAGGTTGAAGTCTGACAGTGACACCAACTACCCCGCGTTTCGCCAACAAGAAAAACATTGTGCGAGAACTGACAATAATAATAATAATAATAATAATAATAATAATAATAATAATAATAATAATAATAATAATAATAATAATAATAATAATAATAATAATAATAATTGGTTTTTGGAGAAAGGAAATGGCGCAGTATCTGTCCCATATGTCGTTGGACACCTGAACCGCGCCGTAAGGGAAGGGATAAAGAAGGGAGTGAAAGAAGAAAGGAAGAGAGAGATGCCGTAGTGAAGGGCTCCGGAATAATTTCGACCACCTGGGGATCTTTAACGTGCACTGACATCGCACAGCACACGGGCGCCTTAGCGTTTTGCCTCCATAAAAACGCAGCCGCCGCGGTCGGGTTCGAACCCGGGAACTCCGGATCAGTAGTCGAGCGCCGTATGAGAACTGACAATACAATTCAACACGGCTATATGTTATGCACCGCACCATAAAAAAGTAGAGGGGACACTTGAGCTCTGCCTTAAGGGTATGCCACGATGGTGTTAATGGGTTAATGCCCCATATATGCGGAATTGGTCACGCCAAACTTTACATTCGTTGATCCCTGGAAGGGGTTAAGCTATACGCCACTGCCCTGCTATGGCAGGTGCTGCCACCGGTGGGGCTTGTGAGACCCGGGATGCTCTTCCCGAGCGGCCTCTCGCGATCAATCATTAGTTAAGCTGTCGCCTGCCACAGTGGTCATTTTGCTCACAATCTGGTGGGCAGGTTGAGATGACGTCACAACGTCACGTGACCTAGGTGGCCCACTTCGGTTGCTTCTCCGGGGATTTTTCGATAACAACGCCGACGACGCCGGATTTTCTGCATAACAGGGGTCTTGACGCTGTCGCGTTAATTCGCAACAGAGCAGAGCTAACAGAAGATGTTGGCAAACTAAAACCATTACCCATAGGCAATGTAGGGTTATCTACCCGGTCCCAAAGATCGCAAACTATCGAAGCGACAAGTAACGCTTAATATTGGAACGATACCATCGAAACACAAATTCCTGCACCGGATGTGATTCAAGTGGTTGTGAGAATTCATATAGATGTATAAGCGCACACTAGCGACAAGAAACAAAAAAAAATCTAGGCAAGAGAACGAGTGACTAAGCGCAGTGAATGGAAGCTTCTATCCTCCGTGTCCCGGTTGTCGCGTGTAAGGAATTCCTGCCTCTTTCATCCACCTCTCCGCGCCTGGGAACTTGCGCAAGCCCACCTAGGAACCCATTCCGTGCTCCATAAATGATCTTCCGGGCATCCTATAGCCGCGCTCTCGCCTCGTCACACGCGGACGTCAATCGTGAGACCAGAGCAGTTCCTTCCTGGTCGCCGCAGCCAGACTTCCTGCACGGGAATAATAAAAAGCAGCGACAATATTAGACTAAAGCAAAAACAGATTTAGTAAATACCCACGAGCAAGAACGGTCCCCTTTCAAGACTCAATTTAGCCACCGCCTTCTTCGCTGTGGCCGCGTTTTTCTTTTCTTCTATTTTTGTCATTCGTTCGGCCTCGTGTACTTTTCTTTCTTTTTTTTGTTGAGCAACCTAGAGCGTCATATCTGACGAGTGCCCGGACGCAGCTGTTCCGCTTCTCCCACCTTCTCAGACGGGCCGAGCCACAGCAAACAATATAAAAAAAGAAAAGAATTGGAAGGTCACCGAAATTAAAACGACGAAAAATAAGCTTGTATCCCCACCATGTTTTTCGCGCTCTGATATCGGACCACCGCGAGCACAGCTCACGTGAGAGGCCGACGAAAAATTGAAACAGTAAAGCAGCAACGTCCGGCGAACCCCTGTCAAAGAAGCGAAGAGATGGGAGGGGGGGGGGGGGGGGGGAGGGACAGGAGGAGGTTGAGAGGCAAGGCTATCGCACATTCGACGCGCATGGTTCCTCCCTCGGAGAAGTTGTTGGACAAGTTTCCGCTGCCGCTCCAAGAAGAGCGTCCTCCTGTCGCCCTGTAATGTCTGTTAGTCCAAACGCACCCCCCGTCGCTAGATCACATCGCCTCCCCCCCCCCACCCTCCCTACCAGCGCCCCCCCTCGTCTCCATCCGCCACTTCATACGCCGCTGTTTTCCATCGTTTCCCATAGAACACTGAAAATTTCCTGCTTCTGCTGTCGCGTACGTTACTCCCAAATATTGAATGTGGTTTTTCCGACAACCCTCGTTTTATCCTTTATCGTCAATGAAAATGTCCGTGAAATTTCGGGTAAATTGCACGCAGAGTGGAGAAATAAAGCTGTAAGCTTGCTGGTCAACGGGGAGGACAGCACAGGCTCAAAATGTAAAAGCCGATGGCAAAGAGAGTACAACGCAATCTCATCGGTTCCAACACGCTTAATCCGGAATTTCTCTTTACCGCATCTGACCTGCGGCCAGTGAAAGAAATAGAGGATCGCGGAGAAGAGAGGGAGATTAATTTATCGAAAACAGTTCACTCGAGGCCTACCGGGGGTAAGGAAGGTAGGGCGGTGCTAGGTGTAACTCACCATGCAAGCCTCGCAAGCGAAGCTCCGGAGTGAGCTGTGTCTCTGTTTCTCCGCAGATTGCGGCCGAATCCAGTTCTGGTAAGACGTTACTGTCGTGGGCTCCTGATTGTCCCGCATTGTCTGAACTCCTCGCACTCCAACACGAGGTGCCGCAAATCTGGGGTCACTTCACAGCCAAACGCGTAGCACTTCCCAGGTGACGGTGATTGCGGGTTGGTGGGGTCGTTGCGTTGCCGCCTCCATTTCCATAACGCGACTATATCTGTCACGGCGTAACCTGCTCTTGCCTTGTTGATAAAGGCCTTAGCTCCCGGGACAGTCCTCTAGGCAAATGGTCTGAATCATGGAGGGTTTGAAGACGGGAGGTCTCTTCGGAGACCTTGCTTCAGACGTCGTCGCTGCTTTTTGGGGCTGTGCTCTAGAAGGTACGGGAAGGAAACCCTGGGTTGGAAGCGGTGATTAAGTTGTGCCCCGCTCGCCAGCCCGTGTGACCGCTCGTTGCCAGGATTACCGGAGTGACCTGGCACCCTACTTGATGGTCGTCCGAATGCCGCTCTCTCGCAGTGTCTGTCTGCATGGCTCTTTGGTATGATGTGCTGTGGTGTCGATGGCCTGGATGGTCCCTTTAGGTCTCCAAGTACTGACCTACTCTCGTGTGTATACGTTTCATTTCATTTTCATTGCATTTTTTATTCAATCACAACCAAAATCAAAACAACCAACATTCCTACAAGCATCTGGCCATGCACTGGTGCGTGGCCGTCATCGATTATCTTCCGTGCTAGTCGGGTGCCTTCCCAGGCATCCCGAAGCTCTAGTTCTGTCGTCGCTGGGTCATGTCCTATGGGTGTAGCACGTGCGCTTTGGTACGTCTCGGTATTCTTGCAGTAAGCTAGGTCGCCTCAGTGACAAGCTCATCTTCCCAGGGAGGGGTAAGAGGGGGTATGCTCTTGAGCTCACCGCACACTTGGTATCCGTATGCTACAAGTAGCTGCTGGCCTGGGAACCTGCTCAGGCCAGCAGCTACTCGTAGCATACGGATAGCAAATGTGCGGCGTTCTTTTGCTCCTTGGACTCGACTCATCATCATCATCAGCCTGACTACGCCCACTGCAGGGCAAAAGCCTCTCCAGTGTCTCTCGCAGGAGTTAAGCCATGTTTGTGTTTTTTTTTTTTGCTAGCTGCGGCCACAGTACCCCTGTAAACTTCTTAATCTCATCCGCGTGACCCAACTTTCTGCCGCCCTTACGACGCTTGCCTTCTCTTGGAATCCACTCCGTTACCCTTAAGGACCAGCGGTTATCTTGTCTTCGCATTTCATGCCCTGTCCAAGCCAATATCTTCTTGATTTCGACTAGGATGTCATTAACCCGTGTTTGTTCCCTCACCTATTCTGGCCGCTTCTGGTCTCTTAACGTTACACCTAACGTTTTTCTTTCCATATCTCCCCGCGTGGTCCTCAACATAAGCTGAACCCTTTTTGTAAGCCTCCACGTCTTTGCCCCGTACGTGAGTACAGGGAAGATACAGCTGTCTTGTACTTTTCTTTTGAGGGATACCGATAAACTGACATTCATGATAAGAGGGAACCTACCGCATGCTCTCCACCCCATTCTTATTCTTCTGGTCATTTCCCTCTCATGATCCGGATCAGCGGTCACTACCTGCCCTAAGCAGACGTACTCCCTTACCACTTCCAGCACTTCGCTAGCAATTGTGAACTGCCGTTCCCTTGCGAGGCTTTTGAACACTAACTTTGTTTTCCGCATGTTAATTTCTAGACCCATCGCTCTGCTTTGGACCGAGTGGTGCGCGCCCGGCTGAAGGCTCACAAATCTGGCCGAAATCTAAACGGTCCATTTGACAGCCGGATCGTAGCTCTTGCCTAGTGTCAGTGTTCAATTCGCTGTCCTTTTGTCACTGAGACACTATAGCGGGGATAAGGAGATGTGGTCAGCGCAGTGGAAGTTGAAAGCAACGGCGGCCTGCCGGTGTTCCCGCACACAATGGATCGGCTGCTTCCTTCCTTCCTTCCTTCCTTCCTTCCTTCCTTCCTTCCTTCCTTCTTCCTTCCTTCCTTCCTTCCTTCCTTCCTTCCTTCCTTCCTTCTCTTCCTTCGTTCCTTCCTTCCTTCCTTCTTTTCTTTCTTTCATTTCTTTCCTTCCTTTCCTTCATTTCTTTTCTTCCTTTCCTTCTTTCCTTCCTTCCTTCTTCCTTCCTTCCTTCCTTCCTTCCTTCCTTCCTTCCTTCCTTTCTTCTTTCTTCTTTCCTTCCTTTCCTTCCTTTCCTTCTTTCTTTTCTTCCTTCCTTCTTTCCTTCTTTCCTTTCTTCCTTTCCTTCATTTCTTTCCTTCCTTTCCTGCCTTCCTTCCTTTCTTTCCTTTCCTTCCTTTCCTTCCTTTCCTTCTTTCCTTCCTTCTTTCCTTCCTTCCTTCCTTCCTTTCCTTCCTTCCTTCCTTCTTCCTTCTTCCTTCCTTCCTTTCTTCCTTTCCTTCCTTCCTTCCTTCCTTCGTTCATTCGTTCCTTCCTTCCTTTCTTCCTTTCCTTCCTTCCGTCTTCCTTCCCTTCTTCAATTATGTACTCATTCATCTACTTCAGACGCTCGGGAAAGTTTCGAACGCCAAAGTACCAAACAAATGTGGAGCGCAACTAAAAAAGCAAGGCATCTGAAGTATGGGACAAGAAAATCAAGTCACAACTTGTTCCCGCGCATTATAAGATGAGCGCCAGAAATCGACTTCGCGACTGGCGCGGAGGGCGACGTGGCGCCGCTCTACCTGCTTATCAGCGATGGCGGTTGTCGTGTCTCACGGTGCGCCGAGCACGGGTCGCTCGACAGCCTCACGCCGAGTTGTACGGTCTCGCCCAAGGTCTAGTCGCCTAGTTTTGCTTGCCTCCGCTTGTCTTTTTCGAGCTTTTCTCATTTTGGTCGCGGTGGGTCGCCTTGCTGGATATGTCTCGGCCTCGGCTAGCTTACATGGCCTTGGTGTTGTTGCGATAAGATTACTGGGACGGCTAAACAGAAGCTAGGACAAAACAAGGTTGGTTGCGGTTCAAACTTCCTGCGTTGAATTTTCGTTTTAACTTTTACGAGCGTTACTCACACTCTCCTCGCGGAGTGAATCTTGGAACTTCGACTCGGTCCGACGAAGCGAGTACCGTGCACTATATATACGTGGAGAGGCCGAGTAGTGGACAACGGTTAATGCATTTTTAGGTACAAAGCATTTCGACCACCGGCGGATCTTTAACAAGCCCCGAAATCTCAGTGCGCAGCCGTTCTGACAATAACATCCCTCCGATGATATCTCTCGATATCACCTACTGTAGAAAATTAAACGTCAGTGCACAACTGGCTACACTAATATTAATGGCACCTTTAAGCTGTCGCATTGAGTGTATAACCATGACAGCTTCGCGTGTCTCAATTGGAAAGTGACCTGGCTTGAAACAAGCGCGGGCCGACCTGGTATAGAGCGAACTCTATATGCACCTTTTCAACGAACCTCTTTTTTGCTCTGGAAACACTGCAATAGGGCTTCTCAATCTGTTTCTGGTTTGAAGCTGAGTACAGCACGCGGGCATAGCAGCATCCCCCAGGTGAGACGCTGGATGTGAAGAATTATAGATGTCACTGGCGCGGCCTTTTTGTTAGCCGCGGCTTTCTTGGGGCAATAAGACTGTAAAGGCGAGAATATACTCCGACATTCTCGGCGCGCGGGCGAGCGCCGGTGGTGGTCGGTCACGTCAAGTCGGCAACACCACGCTGCATGCAAGTAGCATATGTTTTCTTAAGAAAAGCACGGCTACTTACGTAATGCCGTTGGTTTTCTTTGCCCTCATCTTCGTGCGCCCAGCCAGCTAGGCGCTGCAGTTTCAACTGATTAAGGCGGAGGCCTTATCATTGGCGAATCCAACTGGTAGTACTCAGCCCATTGGGGGAAAGAAAAGTTTGCCCTAGAGCACGGTGTAAGAATAACATACTGTAATAACATACTAATAACATAGTAATAACATACACAGTGTAAGAATAACATAACATACAGTATTCTTGCACCGTGCCCTAGAGCGTATGATCGCCGCTTGCCGAGCGTAGGTGGTCTGCAAGGTTATAGCCGCACCTTGTGCACAACAGGGCTGTTGGCGCTGTTCACAAAACCAAGAAGCGGTTCCTGGAAATTTCGTGCTTCTTGTTGACTGGAGCAGTGGAAGATTCCAGGCGCTTTTGTGGTCCAGTAAGCGCCTTTGATCTTGGCTGTCTGAATTCTTGAAATAATGATTCGACGTTTCGTGCAGGTAATGGACACCGGAAAAGTAGGAGCCGCGTACACTGTCCTGGCTGCTCTGGTATCAGTATCAAAACCGCACGAAAGAAGCCGCCGCGGAAACGTGCTGAGATCATCTGCAGTTTGTTTGCAGAGAAAGGACCTAGGTATATGGTCTTGGCTAACTCGGGCAACCGTATAAGAAACGGACGCCTCAACCCAGATCATTAACGCAGTCACCCCGTCGGCTCGGTTATGGTGCTCGGCTGCTGACCCGAAAGACGCGGGTTCGATCCCGGCCGCGGCGGTCGCATTTCGATGCAGGCGAAATTCTAGAGGCCCGTGTACTCTGCGATATCAGTGCACGTTAAAGAACCGCAGGTGGTCGAAATTTCCGGAGCCCTCTCACTATGGCGTCCCTCATAGCCTGAGTCGCTTTGGGACGTTAAATCCCCATAAACCAAACCAAACCGAAATTCTAGAGGCCCGTGTACTGTGCGATGTCAGTCCACGTTAAAGAACACGAGGTGGTC
Source organism: Amblyomma americanum (assembly GCA_030143305.2). NCBI lineage: Eukaryota > Metazoa > Arthropoda > Arachnida > Ixodida > Ixodidae > Amblyomma > Amblyomma americanum. The sequence continues at coordinate 165,860 of JARKHS020035703.1, read as the reverse complement.
GAAATTATCCGGAGCCCTTCACTACGGCGTCCCTCATAGCCTGAGTCGCTTTGGGAAGTTAAACCCCCCAAAACCCATAAACTAGTTATGATTTCCTTACTGTAACCTGCACTGTGTAGAAAAGAAGCATTCTTGCCCTTGTTGATGTTTTGCTAAATGTTATACTCAAAGAAGCTCGGCTGCATCTAAAGCTCATATCACTGGTTTCAGCCGCCATTAGCAGAAGAAATTATGGCACCTTCATGAATTATAAGTGTGCGTATGTTTTTGCAGGTGAAGTGCTGGATATAGCGTCGATCACTCGTCGGTACCTGAGGGTAAGTGGCTTGAAGCTGTTTTTTATACGCGCTATAGGTGTCGCTTCTCTGGTGGCACTGCCGTTAATGGCAACCAAGGTTGCTAGATTAGGAAAGGGAACGTCACTACCTGCTCAGTACAGAGGGACATTGGGCATAAAAATTTGCAGGCGCCGGTACATTATCGTTTGTAATGGCACGGAGGAGCTGTGACGTCACTTTGACGGACCCCGTGCAAGTGGCCCAAAACTCCACTTTGCTAAAGCCCATGCATGTCTTCGGGTGTCCCCCTGGCATCTGTCACTCTAAATGCGAGGGGCAAAAAAAAAAAAAACATGCTGCCAAGGATGCATCAGCCATTTGCGCCGTGCAGTTGTTTCTGCTGGCGATAGCAGTGATATCAAGATGCTGCCGAAACTGTTAGCAAATCCCCGAGCATTTTTTTCTCGAGGTCATTATGCACTGCACAGAAAGAGGGATTTTCGGTCGTAATTCTCAGAAATTGGGGTCGAAGAACTGCAAGTTCGAGCAACTAGGAAGAACTGTGTCCAACGTTGTTCATCTGGTGATTGACCGACAAAGACCTGATAGTCTAGGTCCTCCTATCCTCTGCAGCATCATTACGGCACTCGTGGCAAACTTTGACGTAAATGCAACTGATGCCGATGTTGGTTACCTGCACGGTTGATTCATTCGTCTCCACCTAGTGGTGTGACCACACCGATACGCCTAATGGACGGCTACTGGTTTTAACGCGGAACGCTTTTAACCCTTTTAAGATCGGCACGACCGCAGGAAGAGGCATTTTTTCTTAATCAGTTTAACATAGCTCCGGCGGGGAAAAAAAATGTGCAAATCGGGGTAGGTTCTTATGGTTTGAACACGTTTTAGTCTTATCAACTATCAAGGAGGGCGTAACAAGGCGAGGGTTAAGGATCAAGCACAGAGGGACGAGTTCGGACGAGCACGCCGAGAATGTAGTTTCACTGCTTTTATTGTGAGGTTGTTTATCTCGTGTGTGCACTAACGGCGATAAGCTGCTTGGCGGCTGACACCGAATGCGACCTGTATTTTACGGCACGTATTTTCTAAGGCTTTCAGGCCGGATACAGGCAGATAGATATTAAAGGTGACCTGCAGCCACGGTCTGTAACTCCGCACAAAGCAAAAATAATGGGAAATACTACCAGATATTCCGCAATTGGGATATCTCTGCACTCTAAACAGAAAGCAGTAAACAGTGAGTAATTTGTCCTCTAGTGCGCTTCATTTTATAGATAGATAGATAGATTGTTGCCAGGAAGAAAGAAAAGAATGGAGTGCTCTAGAAGACAACTTACTCCATTTTTAGGTTCATATAGCCGTTTTCGTGTTCAGGGTGTAACACGTCGTATACACAAATGAGCACAAAGCGAAGTCGCACCTTTTTTTCTGACGGTGGGCTGCGCGTACCGATGACTTCTTTGTTTCCGGACACTTTCGATTCTTTGATGTTGCAAATTAGATGTTTTCTTACAACGTATAGCGAACGTAGTAAATAGTGTTTTGAGAAACAGCGAGCACGGTAAAATATCGTCTGCCTTTAATGTGCAGATATATTTTGCCGCCAATAGTGACATTTTTTTTTTTTGCTCGCAGTTTCAAGCGCAATGGGCAGCTTCGAAACAGAAATTACCTCAACGATCCTTCGGGTGTTTACTTGATAAGTGAGACATCTCGATGTCGCTATTCTTATATATTATGACACTTTGTGCGACATTTCGCACATCCCTGCGAAAACTAAACACACATATTGTGCGCTGGAAAACAAATTGTCTTTCTTAAGGCCTGAATAGTCTATACAGGCTAAAAAAAAATGTTTCTTTTGGGCAGAAACAACAAATGGCATGGCAAAGGGTTAAGAACTGGTTAAGAGGCAGGTCATACAGCTTCACTCTTTTCTCAAAGCCTGCTAATTGGAAGTCACGTGCGTCATGCGCATAAGATTCTCTTAATGCAGCCAATCGCATTCACGCAACGTATTAAAACCTAGCTGCACCGGTGAAACAGGTGCAAATGGCGCTGAAATAGCGCATTGGCGTGTTAACTGCGAGCAAGTGTTAGTCTTCGGATAATGTAGGCTCGAAGACGTGCACAAGTATGGCACGCATACCTGGTGGGTCGTCTCGGAGTTGTTACATAGCCTCAACGGCAACCCCAGCAACCCTTTTTGCGGCTTATCAAAAGTTTGAAGCTCACCGCAACTATGACCGGGGCAGGAGCGAGAGGCATGTCACTGTCCCTTTCACCAGAGCTCACAACCAGCAGGAGCGCGAGAGTGAGGGGGCAAGCCTCCTCGGCTCGAGCATATCCGGCACTGGCAGTGCCGGAGATAACTCCGTCTTTCTGCAGCGCATCCGCGGTATGGCCAAGGTCGTGGCCACCTGCACAGAGAGAGAAAGGGGGGGGGGGGAGAGGGGGGGGAGAGAGAGAGAAAGACAAACGGAAAGGCATGGAGGTTAACTAGGCAGCGCCCGGTATGCTACCCTACACGTGGGAAGGGGAACGGAGGGAGAGATAGAAAGGGGAGAGAACAAAGAGAGATGACCACTTTTCCACATGTCCGTTGGCCATTACTTGCAGGGCACACAGGGCACACACTCCGCCGTTTAGATCCTCGGCCCCTTACTGAAGCCAAGATTCTGGGTCCTTGGAGTAAGCCTTCATCGCAGAGGACAGCTTTGAAGGCACTTTTCAAGTTCTTGAAGGACTCAGGACTGAGTGCAAGGTTGTGAACTGTCACCTGCACAACTTTTAACAAAGACTGTAGCGTATTCGTAACCTTCTTGAAGAGGCCAGGAATTTTCAGCGAAGAAGGAAACCTTAATTCACTCCTGATGTCCCACGTGAAGGGTCGCCATCTGCACAGAGAACGCAACAATACAAGCGTGTTTGATAGTGTTTATAATTGGACATGAAGCCTGCCCCGTAAATTGCGGCAAGGACAAAACCAACCCCTGCGAGAGGCGCCAGCGACAGCTGGGGAGAAGCAACCCGCCGATCTGCCATACACGAACGCTTGTACAGTCTTGGTCATAAGTCTTAAGGCCAAAGGCTTTTTGCTTTAGCCGCATAACAGAGCCATTGCGGCCCTATTAAAGACCGAATGACCTTGAAATGCTAGCAGAAGGTTTCTTCTTTCAGTAGAGAAACTTCCTTCTTGACTTATGTTTTAAATGATCCGCTATACGGAACATTCTAGGAACATTTATTTCACTGCAGCTGAACGCTGTGGCCTTAAGACTTTTGGCCAAGGCTGTACATGGAGGGGGATTACTATGCGTTTAGTGTCATAAGGAAAGAGCAGTTAAATGAAGTTAAGCACAGAGTGGAATAAAGTCATGCAGTGCGGCTTTTATTTATTCGTCACGCGGACAATGAGTAATTTATACCGCAAAATTTCCAGCCTCGTAATCCTTTCGCACGCGTTTACTGGAGATGAGGTTGTTTGGTGGCTATAGGCAAGCCGTGGACTATCCGGTGTTTATTTCTGAGAGAAGTCGGCTGATGGTTTTCGGTGATTTATTTATTTTCGGGAAATCGGTGTTTTCCGGCTAGTCCTACGTTGAAAACGCGAAAAGTCGTGATTATCGGTGAACGAGGAACTTCTGTTTACAAAAGTTTACAAAACGGGAACAGAAAGGGAGCTTTGTCTTCTTTTTAAACTGATTCGTACGCATGATAGGCACGACTGGTTGTATAGCAGTGGGCTTGGTGGCTTCCTTGACTCGATTCTATTAACAAGCTTGTGTTGAGAGCACCCAGCTTCTAAAATGCTCGTTCAGAGTTAGTGCTGGAGATGTTAAAAAGCGCTCGGAACAAAACTAGGTAGTCACCCGCAGGTAGTTTCTGAAACAGTGGTGCCACAATGACAGCACTGAACCGGCACGGCGGCAAGTCAAACCGCATTCGTGCCACACTACTGTGTAGATGTGTTCGTAGTGTACGAAATCCTCTGGCAACTCTGTTTCGCACAACGGTCAACAATTTGGACGGTTATCTACGGGTCACCTGTAAACTGCAAGTCATAGCGCATGGTTGTTCCGCTGTGTGTTCTTAAGCAGCTTGTTTGAACACCTTGTAGAATGATGCACAAAAGCTGAGAGCTGCAATCCTATATCCTCATCTACCATGCCATACCCATGCCACATTTAACCTTCAGCAGGTGCCTATTTCGCATCTTTAGCGGGGCGACAACTTTCATACCAAGGAGAAGGTAGATCTCGTATAAAAGGTTCTTCCCCAACATGCAGCGTCTTCATAACCTCTAATAACGAGGCAGATGTCTCGTATAAAAGGTCCATCTCAGTTTTCGCGCACAGTGTTCTTGTTTCGACAAGAACTTTCTTCCTCTCTCTGACGGCATCGGTGCTCTTGAGAAGCGGCAAAATTTGGCGGTAATACTTCGCAACATCGGCGGTAGGCTCATAGAAAACAATTATGAGAAGAGGACCTTTTGTTCAAGACACAATAAATGATAGGCAGCGCTGTACTTAACTCCGCATATCCTTGCAATTTTTTGCACAGAGGCGGCTAATCTTTTTGCCCATGATCTCGGTGGAACCCGAGGTGTCTCGCCGCACATGAAAAAAAAAAATGGTCCCTTAAGTATCGACCAGTATAGTATTTGTACAAACGACAGAAAAAACTACCCTCGTATCGAGTTGGTTGCCTATACATAGCAAACAGAGCTTTGCGGCGATATTATCGTCGACAAGAGCTTAAAGCAGTGGTACTGTTGTGACTGCCTATTCCGCATTTGTTTTCATTGAAAAGGAAAATAGGAGGGATTTTTCTCTGCGAAAAACGGCAGTCGCCTAGCCACAACATGGCCAGAAAAATAGGCGTTTCAGTTTTAAGCGAATACGTAAATTTTTGTAGCGGCGGACGGTTATCCGTGTTTTTCGGTTAAAGCAGCAATGTACTCGGCCTTTGCTACAGGGAACTGCTATGCCCATGCCACAAGTGAGAACTCCGACGCACATGTCGCCATTCCCACATGACACACTATGCAGCCAGTGACTCCGCATATTGTAACAGGTAATGGCCAGTCTGTGCATCACTTGTGCCATTTTTTATTGGCTACCATCCTAGAAGGAGAGGCTGGATCCGACGGGTTTTATGGACGCTATCCTGCGTTACAAAAGACTTTGAGCATTCAAGAGGCTGTAGCCATGCGCTCTTCAAAATCATGCAACCAAATTGTCGTAACTGTGCCATTAAACCTTCCTGCTTTTCCCAATTCAAGCCTGTTTTTTCTCCACAACTACCGAGATTGACACACACCTCCAAATGGAGACCGGGCTCGAGCCACAGTGAGCATCAAGGCAGTGAGTATACGTGACAATGGAACAAAAAGCACAGAAGCAAGCATGCATGGTGGCGTTAGTGCCATTATAACTGGCAATTTTCTATTTTTAGGATGGGAAACAAACAGCGAATACCCAATATATGCCTTAAAGTTTGTTTGTTTTTTGTCTTCTTGAAATTCAGGCGTGATCGGCACCTGCGCTTCTGCGGCATTTCTCAAAGGCGACAGACTCTTCGCGTATCTCGCAAGTCTCGACGCGATATCGGGCAACATCCCCTCCGGAACACCTTCGCAAACAGCAAACAGAACAGGAAATACAAAACACGAATCGGTTTCCAGTCATCCGCGATCCGCAGCACTGCCGGTCGACCGTTCCAACTTCTAAAGCGAACGACCTCGCAATCAACGCACCGAACGGGGTGAAGTAAAGTATACAGGAATAAAAAAAAAACACGCATGGTAAAGAGAAAACATCAAAACAGGCAGGAGCTGGAAGTACGACGCGTTAACTTCGTGTTTCCAGTCGCTTTTACAACCTTGCTCCGGAGGTTTCTTCGCACGCAGATGCTTTCTCTGCTCCCGGTTTCCTTCTACGCCCCCCCCCCCCCCCCTCACCCCCCCCCCTTGCCTTTTTTTTTCTCGCAAGCGAGCGTTTCTTTTTGTTTTAGTTCGGAAATGGCCGCCGTTCCCAGGGGGCAGACTCAAATAATCAGTTAAAACAAAAGCGTGGAAATAAGACAGAAAATGGCGCGAACCGCGCGGGGCGACGAGGAACTGCGTTAGGCTGCGAGACTGGAAGAGAGCGATTTTTTTTTTTTTTTCACTGCTTCGAGCTGTGAAACCCTGGCGAAGGATGAGAGATGAAGCAGGGCGAACTAGAGAGAGAGAGAGAGAGAAAGAGACAGCTGTGAAAGCAAGAGAGTACTCCCAGCTTTTCGCGACGTGCTCGGGCATCTTGTTACAAGCTACGGTCGGTGAGCAGTCCTGATGGTCTGTCCGACGTGTGATTTATGGCGCGTTGGCTTCGGAGTCCCCCGCCCTCTAACTCTCTGCCCCACACACTGGCGAGCAAGTCCGCTTGCCTTGTTTGCTGGCTTGTTGTAGTCACCCCCCTGCCCCTCCGCTCTTGTGCGTGCCTGATGGTCTGTGGCTTTTGCATTTGTTGCATTACTGCCTTGGGTAGCGTGTTGAGCCGCTTTGGCGGCCCGTGTCACGAATACAACGCTGTCTAGCCTCCGTCGGCTGAAACCGCGCAGCAACCCGAGTTTCTGCCCACGCGCTGCTAATGGCCAAAGCGCGAAGCCGCCGCGCTTCTTCAAGTACTGTGTATCTGCTCCCTCAGTTCCCAGCGCTTACCATTTGTCTCGTGTTTTTTTTTTTTACAGCATCCTGCTGTAAGTGACGCCGACAGGCTTTTTTCGGCGCCGCTCGAATTAGCGTTAGTTTGACATGTGTAAGTCCATGAAGCTTGTCGGCGCTTTGATGGTGAAAAGGAGGAAAGCGACGTTTGCGTCTGCAACCAAATTCTTCCCGACGACGTATGTCCCCTTGCCGTCATTGTCGCGCTGACCAAGCGACCGTTACATGTAGTGCTTGATCGCCTGTTACGGGTTCTGAAACAGAGATACAATCATAACACCTTCAGTTATTCTGTATGCAACTAAGTAACTGCGCTCACGGATTGAGCTCTGGCTTCTGCTTGCACTCACTAATGTTGCTACGGCGCTCACAGAACTCCGGAAGGTCTGGCTAGCAAGTCCTGCATTTCTAGATGCGATCCGAAACGGCTTCCGCACGTACTGGATTTCTTTACTGTCCTCGCATGAAGCAATTTTTGGTGCGCGGAAATAGGAGCGTTCGGACCACGAAATTAATAATCGGGGATGGAAAGTACAGCAAGGATGCGTTTATGCAAAGGCATACTTCGGTGAGCAAGCCAGGCTACCTTGTACCACGCCAACAACAGCTATTTCTTATGCCTCAGAGAAAAAAATAACAGCAGAAGGAAGGAAAGAGAAGAAAGAAAGAGGAAAGAAGGAATACAGGAAAGAAAGAAATAAATAAAGAAAGAAAGAAAGATGGAGAGACTGCTCGAATCTAAGGACTTGCCTCCTATGAGAGTGTCATTCACCTTTTATTTAGGTAATGTCATTCCAGCTAACCTTTCCATTCATTTATTCACCTTTTATTATTTTATTTGTGTTAGGTAACGTAAGTTTCAGGAAATGACATCATTTCAAATAAAGAAGCGGAAACGAGCAACGGGCAGGGCATGTAATACCAAAATCAGATTACCGACGGCCTCATTGGGCAATGGAATGGTTTCGAAGAGAGGGAGGATATAGCATGAAGCGGCACAGATTTAGGTGGGACGATGAGATTGAGACGCTTGCGGTTATGGGGTAACCGCAGCTCACGGAGGACAGGGTTAATTAACCGTCAGTGGGAGAGGCCTTTGCCCTGTAATTGACGCAATAGTACTAGGGATGGCGGTGAAGAATTTTCACTTTGACACAGCGGGGATGTAACTTCCGAGCAAATCCATATGTTCTTGGCCCTTTTAGGAGGCGGAAGGCGATGCGTCGGCAATCTGGATTGATGGCAGTTTATTTTTTCCGTGTGTGAATCCCACAGAGCTCTACTACGGCACCTCTTTCTCCCTTTCTTCTTCCCTTTCTACTTTATCCCTTCCCTTACGGCGCGGTTCAGGTATCCGCCGAGATATGAGACAGATACTGCGCCATTTCCTTCCCCCGACAAGCAATTTTCATTTCATTTGCAATCCCACAGAACTCCCGCAAGCTCTACACAAGCTCAAGTAAGCAGGTCGCGTCTTTATTTCAAAAGAAAACATTTGACAGAATCTCTGTCTGGTTGGGAAAATTAATTTAGTAGAAAGATGACTGACGCCAACCAGGTTCATTTTTGAAAACACGACGTTTCGGGACCGGCTCGGTCCCTTCTTCACGGTGTGACTACGGGCGGGACGCAGCTTGGCTTTTTAAGCCCTCGTGTTGAATACCTCCGCGTCAACGGCCGCAAACCATGGATGTAAGACGAAGGAAGTGTCCCCAGAGAGCGATTAACATTCCTTCGTGTCTGTTGTATGTGCCACGACTCACAGCAGAAGCCTCCTGCGCTGGTTAGCTTCGGTCTCCAGTAGAATAGTGCCGTCAAATGTCAATTCGGTGGTCACATTCCTCGCAGTGTTCGGCCACCGCGCTGCGCTGACGGTTCAATTGTCGGACGTCCGCTTTGTATTTACTTGTCCGCGTCCTTATTTGTCCGTGAGACAAGCACTCCACCTGTCCGATATGAATGCGCACATGTGCTCACGCGCGCGTACACAGTCGCGCAAGCAAACTTACTTGAGCGCACGCAATTGTCGCGTCCGCGAGAGAGGGAATAAGAGGCGAGGGCGCGCCCTCAAGCAGGACAAATGCGTCGAGCCCAGGCTCGGTGCACGGCTCCCCCTCCGACTACGGCGACCGGTTTTTACGGTTCCCCAGAACTCCATCGCACCTGCGGTGAGACTGCGTTCCCGCGTCGCGCACGCCCAGTCAGCCCAGGTGCCAGCGACCCCTCGCGGAGGGGGACCAGTCGGTCGGTCGGCGTGTCACGTCTGTTCCAGTGACTCCTCGAGTCTCCTTCTCCAGGACGACCCCAGCAAGGCAACGCGAGAGACGTGGAGTGGCGTCCTTGACACAGGCAAGGATGCATACGTCTCCTGGATGCTCGCGGAGGGCCTGGAAACGTACGTGCTGCGTCACGGAAACACCTACGTGAGGCGCCTTCCTTTTGACAGCGCCGTGAATCCACGCAGACCTCTCTCTTTCTACCCCAAAGAAGGACCTCGCGTCTACCAGAGCGCGCGGGGGTTTTTGAAGAAGGCAGACTGACAAACGAACAAACAATAGAAGAGGCTCCAACGGGTCACGTATGGTCTCGAGAGTCGTGGTTAGGGCTATAACATCCGCGTAAAGAGTAAACAAAGATCGCCGCGAGCGCCTCCTACGGTTGTACATGCGGGCGGCCAGTGCGGGTGCGGCGACAAAGTTGCAGGGATAAACCTCCGCACAGAACTCGCGGGAGGTGGAATCGGGCGTGCAAGGGCGAGGGGAAAACTATACAAGCATGGGTGTCAACGGCTTAAACGCCCTCAAGATGACGCCAAGTGAGAATGAGTGGTCGTGCTTCCAGTCATAGTCTTTATTGCGGGCATGAATCCAGGTAACGTGGGCGAGAGAATCACGGTGGAGAAGGTCCAGAGGTTCTCTCGCGATGACGTACCCGCGCTGTGTTCCAGCCATGGGCGTGGACGGAGACAAAGGTCGTTTGGCCAAGACAAGCAGGAGGTAGAGACTCGCAGTGCAGAAAAAGAGGTGCAGCCATTACTACAAAGGTCTCCGTACGCTTGGAAAAGTTGAGAAGACAGCGATAATCAGTTGCTAATGCAAATTGATAGTTCAATCAATTGAGCTCCTGAAAGGAATAATGCGGCAATATTGAATGGGCAGAAAATTCAAATTTGTTAAAGGATGGAATTTATCGAGTAATAACGATGAATTGAATAAACCGTGAGGGAAAGTGATTTGGAAGTAAGCCACTGTTGTTCTACCTGTACAATGCGAGAAACATACAGTTATTGTGACCAGCGTCAGAGAAGCATATGTGGTCACTGGAAACATATGCCGGCTGACATAGCTTGCGGAAGCATGCATTGCTGCTTTCACAACTGATGTCCGCATAGTTGCTGGCAATTTCTGCCTACCGTTGGACTTCGTCCTTATATGTCGCCACTTAAACGCACTACTCACTGATCCTATCCATGGGATCAATCGCAGAGTGATGCTGTCAGCGAATGCGAAGCGCTGCTGGGGCAGTCCGTTTTACATCCTGAATATTTCTTGTATATACACTGAAAACAACCACCGCATCTCTTTCCTTAACACCCTTTCCTTAGCGGAATTTTGTAATACGCAGTTTCGACTTCTGAGGCCGCCGTCCACCCGCCGCGGTGGCTCAGTGGTTAGGGCGCTCGGCTACTGATCCGGAGTTCCCGGGTTCGAACCCGACCGCGGCGGCTGCGTTTTTATGGGGGACAAACGCTAAGGCGCCCGTGTGCTGTGCGACTTCAGTGCACGTTAAAGATCCCCAGGTGGTCGAAATTATTCCGGAGCCCTCCACTACGGCACCTCTTTCTTCATTTCTTCTTTCACTCTCTCCTTTATCCCTTCCCTTGCGGCGTGGTTCAGGTGTCCAACGATATATGAGACAGATACTGAGCCATTTACTTTCCCCCAAAAGTTATTATTATTTATTATTATTATTATTATTATTATTATTATTATTATTATTATTATTATTATTATTATTATTATTATTATTATTATTATTATTATTATTAGGCCGCCGTCCTTTTGAGAGAGATTACGACTTGGCAGAAAGCATGTCCTTACCTGGTAACCTTGGTCTTCACCCCATCTTTCCCTTTCCAACTTCCCTTTTACACCTTTTTTAAGCGCAGCGTAGCCAGACTGGAACACCTTTCGGGTTGACCTCCCAACCTTTCACTTTCTCTCTTTTTACAAAGCCTCGCATAAAGAACTATAACCAGATACTAATCTTAAGCGCCATGATCTCATCTTTTAATGTATATATTTTATTTTGTTGGTATTGTTTTTCTTTCGCCATTAGGAATTTCTGAGCTACCCCACTCCGGTAACTTCTCGTTATCATCTTTAGTGCAGTAGAAGATGCAGCCAGCTCGCAATAAATTGAACTTAAAGGGGGCCAAAAGTTCGAAATATGCGCAATTCGAATCAAGAGAAACCTTTTCGAAAGGGTGGATGCTGGCGGAATAAATTGTCATTTGGAATAAACCGGGAGCTCTAATTAAGGAATTTCAAATAAATGAGATTGTAGTGTATACACAACGCAATGCCTTTTGAGGGATCAGTCGACAAATTTCTCGTAAATAAGTATTTTCCTTCGAGACGAGCTACCATTGGAGCACTTTTCTAAGCTAGCTGCAAATAAAAAAAAATTCCTTTCAGAGTAAACACTAAGCGCTCCTCTTCGTAATTCTGCTACTTCAACGCGTGAACGCACATCATACATCCATCTGAAAGTCATGTTTGTAGCACATCGTTCATTGATGCGCTGTGCGTCAAGTCACATCAACACGCCAGGTCAACAAAATAAGTCATTCTGTCATCATTCAATGCGCGCACATGATTCACTGCACCTTGTCCTATATCGCTTTGTGCGCGTGGTCCATTCAAGCTCTTGCTTTCTAAAATCAGCCTCGCACAGTCGCAACCTGTGTCTCTCTCTAGAAGCCGGCAATCGGTTGACTAGCACCTATTTCCAGCACCCATTGAAAGGCTCCCGCCCCGTTTTTTCACGCCCTGTCATTCGCGCAGCCCTTGCCAACGTTTACTCCTACAAACGGTCAGAAAAACGAAAGAATGCACGCAGAAAAAGCAAAAAAAAAATGAATGGAGAAGCCGTAAGACTAAAGAGAGACGTGCCTAGGGTGGTCCCGAAAACCGATTCTCGTCAGCGCAGTTCTGCGAAGCACCTAATGGCGGGGTGGGGTGGAATAGAGCAAAAGCGACGCCACGCAACGGGAAGGGTGAGTGGGGGGGGGGGGGCATTCGAAAAGGCGAGGCACAGGCAAGGAGGGAGACAGACAAATGCGATGAGCCACCGCGCAGTGGCACCACCATCGCGCCGTCAACGACGACTGATGCCGCCGCCACCTGACGGGGAATTCCGTCACTACGAGCAGTAGGTAGGTAGGTAGGTACGGGGCGGGGATCGGAACAAGCGAGAAAATAATAACAGAAAAAAAGAGTGAGCGGCACTGCAGCAACGAGACGAAAACAGTGCGCGGGGAAAGGATCGCGTTTTGACGCCTTTCTGGTCCATGACTTCCTCTCCCTGCCAGTTGCGCGTGCGTGTGCGTGCGTGCGTTCCTCTGCGCGTGTGTGCTTCAGGAAGAGAGCGGGCCCGCCCTTGTGATTTAAGGGCGTAGTCGGGACGCGTGTGAGGCCCGCGCTCACCAGCGAAAAGGAAAATGACCCAGCAGCAAGCAAGCAGGGAGGGAAGGAGGTAGAGGTCCTCGTAGATCGTCTCCGTGGGACGACGTCGGTGAATGCGGCTCGCACGCGTCGTCGTCGTACGCGATAACCTGCGGCTTCTTCCAACTGGCGCCCACTGCAGTCACCACTGCTAAATTACACGTTCGACAAGGAGGAGGTGTGGGGGAGAGCTCAGGGAGGTGTATAGAAAGTGTCACAGGCAAGCACGCCCGAAGAGTACCTTAGACACTGCGATTTACCCAACTAGTCCTTGTCGCTACGCCGCGGGTGGGGCAGTCATTTGTGGCGGCAGGCGGCGCTGTGGTCGTTTTCCTCCGGGACCTGGTTCGACGGACAGGTAACCAGGAGGTCCTGGAGAGATTGTCGGATAGCTACATTTTTGTTCTTTTTTATATATTGAGCGTGTGACAAGAATCGTACCGGAGGTGTTTGATATGCACTGGCGCGTTCGTTGGAAGCAGACATTATCGCGGGACTGTGTAGTCAGCGAACACGTTTTGAGGCACTAAGTTCGTTGCTCGGACATTCACAGCGTTCGCGATGAGCAGATAAGGTGGGGTCTCTATACAGTGCATGTTCGGTATACGCTTTGGCGAGCTCGATCCAAGCACCGACTATCGAGGGACGGTTTAGCTTGGGAGCACATTTGGATGCGGTTCCTTCTTCCGAGTTTCGCTGTGTTCACGGTGAGCAGAGAGGCCTGACAAGCAGTAAAATACGGTGCGCCGCGTAAAACTTTATTTGCCTTGCTTTCCTGGCGAAATGGGATAAGGCTGTGCGTTGACGACTCGATATTTTGAAGGGGCCAAAGAGACACTACGTTAGTGTCTGAGGCCATCAGCTTTACTTTGAGACTTCCGCATTAGCGGCGAAATTCAGGCAAAATCTGAGCCGATTCCTCTGTGCGTAAATTTCCTTATCCTCCTATCACGGCTTACCAACGTGACTTCTTCAAAGTACACCTTCTTTTGGGTGGATTTGGACCCTTTTGGGTGAATAGGCGAAAAAGAAGCTACTGAGCGAAATGGAGAAAAAAAATTATTCTCTTTCCAGTTTTGACATAAGACCTTCCTCTCGCTACTTCACTGGGTCTTAATGCTGGCTTTAAATAAACTTCGTTCTTACACCCCCCCCCCCCCGCCTCTCGCTGCCCGCCTTTGCGTATCAGAACCGTTACTAAGAACATTCATAAGCCGAGTATATTCGGTGGTTTGTAGTCGGATTCGGTGGTTTGTAGTCGACCGCGGCGGCTGCGTTTTTATGGAGGAAAAACGCTAAGGCGCCCGTGTGCTGTGCGATGTCAGTGCACGTTAAAGATCCCCAGGTGGTCGAAATTATTCCGGAGCCCTCCACTACGGCACCTCTTCTTCCTTCTTCTTTCACTCCCTCCTTCATCCCTTCCCTTACGGCGCGGTTCAGGTGTCCAACGATATATGAGACAGATACTGCGCCATTTCCTTTCCCCAAAAACCAATTATTATTATTATTTTCAACTCCATAACTGCTCCAAAGGGGTGGAGTGCACACGCACGTTGAATTACGCCTTCGAGTACGGCAGGAAAGGAATTCTTACTTGTTTAGTTTTTCCAAAGCGAAGGCTTTGAAAATGGGAGCAATCATTGGGAAGTGATACACGTATACGGAGCAGATGTATGGCCGTACACTTTGGGGCACGTGGTTGCGTCCGATAATAATAATAATAATAATAATAATAATAATAATAATAATAATAATAATAATAATAATAATAATAATAATAATAATAATAATAATAATAATAATAATAATGGTTTTGGGGAAAGGAAATGGCGCAGTATCTGTCTCATATATCGTTGGACACCTGAACCGCGCCGTAAGGGAAGGGATAAAGGAGGGAGTGAAAGAAGAAAGGAAGAAAGAGGTGCCGTAGTGGAAGGCTCCGGAATAATTTCGACCACCTGGGGATCTTTAATTATAGCAATAATGCCCATTATAGCAATAATGCGAGAAATGCAGAGCTCTGCCACTATCCTTATAAAGACGACAGCAAAAAACTAGAGGCACGTCTTTCGTCTATATCGATGCAGGTCCCTCGAATATAAAAGGCAACAACAAGTTGGCACAAAAACATGAATTATTTGGTTATTTCCTCGTTAAAGTTCAAAACGAATGCTGATCACGTATCATACGCCGAGAGGAAAACTTGTTTGCTAACAGGATAAAGTTTGGTTTATTGGGGTTTAACGTCCCAAAGCGACTCCGGCTATGAGGGACGCCGTAGTGAAGGGCTCCGGAAATTTCGACCACCTGGGGTTCTTTAACGTGCACTGACATCGCACAGGTACACGGGCCTCTAGAATTTCGCCTCCATCGAAATTCGACCGCCGCAGTTGGATCGAACCTGCGATCATTTCTGGTCAGCAGCCGAGCGCCATAATCACTGAGCCACCGCAGGGGCACAGGATGAAGTGTTCTTGTCACCGATAATTATGGGGTAATCATTAATTGAATGCTCGAGCTTTGTTTATATTCGAGGGACCTTCTAGACAGCTTTATACAACCTATAGGCTATTGGTTTCTAAAAGACATTCAAGGAAGTGGCTGTGAAACCCTCAAATCATTCTTTTTGTCCGTACAAATGCGGCAAACATTCCACGTGTTGAGCTAGTGAGCCCACAAAATTCCGGCTTTTATAGTCTGAGATATTTTGTAACATTGAAGCCACAGCTGCACAGAAGTAGAAGCCACAGCTGCCGTCATCCAATCGAGACGCCTGTCAGACCAGTGGTTTTCGTAGCATACAAAAACCAATCGGCTGGTTCACCTTGAGGCAGTGAGGCTATCACTTCGCATGACTGGATGAACAGTGAAAAGCTTGAAGTATAACAGAGTTTTCAGATGGGCTCCCTTTTTCTCGTACAGCCGCCTCGAACGCCTCAGTACGTTTCGTAGTTACCAATTCATAGGGCTATAGCACACTGAGGCACGCGTATTAAAGCCGTTGGTTACGGCGTTCGGCTACTGATCCGGAGTTCCCGGGTTCGAACCCGACCGCGGCGGCTGCGTTTTCATGGAGGCAAAACGCTAGGGCGCCCGTGTGCTGTGCGATGTCAGTGCACGTTAAAGATCCCCAGGTGGTCGAAATTATTCCGGAGCCCTCCACTACGGCAGCTCTTTCTCACTTTTTTCTTTCACTCCCTCCGGTATCTTTTTTCTTTACGGCGTGGTTCAGGTGTCCAACGATATATGAGACAGATACTGCGCCATTTACTTCCCCAAAAACTTATTATTATTATTATTATATTATTATTATTATTATTATTATTATTATTATTATTATTATTATTATTATTATTATTATTATTATTATTATTATTATTATTATTATTATTATATTATTATTATTATTATTATTATTATTAATGAGTTCACCATTTTTGAACGAAGTAGCATCCACCGTTCGATGGCATCTCTCCACACATATCCACCCACACACGGTCGGTAGTTTTCTTCCAGAACCACCCGCGAAGCTAAAAACAAAGCAAACAAATTGCTCAAAAACAGACAAGCACAAACTACGCATCGCACCGACCGAGGTCTATATACAAGGTGTTTCACCTAAGGCTTTAAACAATTTTTGAAAATAGGCTTTTCGGGTTAGAAGAGCGTTTTTTTCGGCATAGCATTGTCAGCGGTGTTGTACATCAGAACGAAGCTAAGACGTGTTTACTAATAGGCTGGTTAACTAATACTGAATAGTTAACTTTTAGACATTTCTGCTAGGCTTCTTAATTGCTGAGAGGTGTGCAGACTGCTGTAAGTAATATCCATATCAGTTTTTAGAATTTCGAAAGCGTGCTTATCCTCGGCCCTGTGGCTCAACAAATTTTTGCTATTTCGACTAATAACGTGCACTGCAGAGGTTGCTTCGCCTGCAAGCTTCTCGAAAGCTCATATATTTTGGCGCAATGTAGCCATAACTTGTTGGGCCACAGCGCCGAGGGTAACCGCGTTTTCGAAATTCTGAAAACTGATATGGATATTACTTACCGTGGGCTGTGCACGCCTCTCAATAATTAAGGAGCCTGAGAGAAATAATAAAAAAGTTAACTATTTAATATCAATTAACCAGCCTGCGAGCTTGCACGTCTTATTTTTATTCTGATTTATGACACCGCTGACAATGCTATGGAAAAAAAAAACGCTGTTCTAACTCAAAAAGCCTATTTTTTATGAATTGTGCAAAGTCTTAGGTGAAACGCCCTGTATCGTTTCAAAGAAGGCGGCCTGCAGCTGCTTCCTTCCAGTCTAGCTTCCGCCCCAGAAAGATCGGTCCCGATGGCCACGCCAGGTGAGAGCGGCCACACGCGCTGTTTACAGCCGCTTCCGACTTGTCGGACAAGACATTCCCCGCCCCGCCAGCAGCGTCCTGTACAGCGCCGTTTCCACTTTAACCTTTTTTTTTTCTCATTGTTATTTTCGCCTCCCAACAGGAATCTGTGTCTGCATGTCCATCTACGACATAGACGCGTTGTACTACGGGCCCGTATAATGAACACGCAAGGCGACGGACTTGTCTCTCGCGCCGATCCATATTCATGGCGTCGCTTCGATGGTGGCGCCGGAGACGACAGTCGTAAAAATTGCACCCCTCAATTCCCCCCTCCCCCCCCCCCTTCCCTTGAGCCACTCGCTCCAATGCCCAACGTTCCGCGCCTTGAGCGCATAGCAGATCGCGGCTGAAAGCACCATGCTGGCCTTTCTAATCCCGTAGAGTGCCTTCATTCTATTTCGCTTTCTTTTAGCGGCGTTCTTAACAATTTTGTGCCGCACTGTAAAAGCGCTGGAGGCACTTTAAGCAGTAGAGTGATGGAAATGGGCTCTATAGTGGGTTCGCGTAGATCTGCGTATGTTGATCCGACAGCCCCTCCCCCTCCTCTTTCCTACTGACACATACGCACGCACGCACGCACGCACGCACGAACATGTGGGCAGTACTTAAGCACTGTCTCTCGGTAAGAACAGAGATGTGTGCGGGCTGCTTAGAGACGAACCAGCGGTTCCATGTGCCCGCGTGGCTATAGTCCGCTGTCAATTAGAGGAACAGCCGCTTGGTCCAGCCGCGTATCTTGTCGCCTCGACGGGATGTTTATACGGGGGAAATTTTACGACCTTCCATTTTACGTTGCCGCATGGGAAGAGCCGGCTTTTTTGACGCGTTACCGACTTTATTTTTTTTTCTCCTTCTTTCGTTTCGGTTCGATTGCCTTCGGACATTGTCGTCCTTGCAGTTATTCTTCTTTTCTTCTTCTGCCTATTCCGTCTCCTCCGCCGCGGGGGCTGTATGCATTCATAACTTTTGCACCGTACAGGGCTGCCTGCCAGCCCGAGTCAATCGCGCGCGGCCTAATCCTGAAACACTGAGGCCGGGCTCGTAAATTCCCCAGGCATGGCACGGAATCAGACAGCTTGGCAGTGTCTAGGGAGCATGCGGTGCGTATCGGGGGAAACGTCGTGTCTGTATAGGCGGCCGCATTCCCCGAGCGCAGCTGGGTTAGGAACGAAGTTAAGAGCCGCACTAATCAGTTGCTAAAGAAGTGACTTCGAGCATAAGCCAGACTGCTTTTATGTGCCAGCTCTCCGATAGGAGAGCATGTCATCGTTTATTAAGACAGGACCTTGTTAAGCATAAACATTCCTGGCGCATAGCACCGACGTCAATAGCCGCTCTCTCCAACCGAAGCGAACTATGTAGAGTCTGGGACAAAAGTATCTGGGCCACGTGTTGCTCGAATGAAGCCGATAGCTCTGCTATTAGCCGGCGGCTGCTGACCACACTTCTCGAGGTAAAAGTGCAAATTTTGTTCTTTCATCTCCACAAATCTGGCCTATAGCCGGCGGCTAATAGTCGAGCTATCGCCTTCGTTTGAGGAACACGTGGGCCAGAGATTTTGTCCCCGACTGTGCCTTGGCATAGTTCTCACGAGTCGTGCACCTAGACATGTGATTTCTGCTATGCTAGCCAGTACTCCTTCCTGTGGCCTACTGTAGCCGAAACCTGCTAGCGCAACCGCGGAGTTCTTAATCAATTTAATTGAGCTGAAGTCGAGAGTATATTCCAATTTATCATAAATCTTCACTGACGTTGAGGTGACAGTTCCGAAGATTTCCCCGATTGGTGTTTCTAATAATTTTACGTTTTTCCTATGCATTACTGAGCGCTGAGGCTCCCAGAGCTCAAAAGATGCAGTCTAAAGTCCTCAATTGAGACGTTTTCCTGCTGCACTAACTACTAAGCGCTGCTGGAGTAAGACGGAAAATTGCCATTACTGCGAAATTGTAGTAGTCAACGCCTGTGTTAGTATACCATCCGCATGAAATAATAAGCATCAAAACAAACAGCTAAAGATTGCTCATAGTATGACACGCGCTGGTTTAATTTCCACTCGTCTCAGTAGTTCGCCTTGTCACTTTCCAATGACGCTCAGAATAAAACTGGATCACACCAGTTCTTCCATTGCGGGCTGTAAGACACCCAGAAATGATGCTGACAGGCGACAGCCTGACGCCTACTTCTACTGTGACGACTTTGGCCCATTTGCATTAACGCAGTTGTTTACACCGGCTCCGAGAAGATGAATGAAAATAATCACTGCATGTTGTTCAGCGATTGTTTTAAGGTATAAAAGAAATGTCCACAGGCATCTTGATATACACGCGATCCCTATGGGCGAGAGCCCGATATTGGCCGTTTCTTTCGACATCTTCTTTCACGCATTTGATTTAACTTCGCGGTTTACACCTGTGTTCAGAAGGTAACTATAACTAGTGCGTTTAGCCCATCGCTTTCTATAAAACGCACGCGCACGAACTCACACACACACTCACAAACAGGCAACTTGCACTGTCCTCCAAGTAAGGATGACAGGAGGTAGCCTTACGACTTCGTTAATCGCGCGCCTCCTTCAAATTGGTTCTTTTACAGCGCATCGCCTAGGATATCGCGGATCGCTCCACTGCGTTCCTTTAATTCCTATATCCGTGTCCGCCGAGTAGAGAAAATTCGCGCGTTCTCACGCGCGCGTGAGCCACTTAGGGTCCGAGATGAATGGCCGGGCACACGTAACAGCTTATTTAAAAATGACAAAAGAAAAACGCGCGAAACGGCCTTTCAAGAACGCTTCCACTTTTTTTTCTCCTTTGCACGCTCACTTACTATAATGCAGGGTCAGCGAAAGTGAGGCGTTCGATCAAACGACTAATCGGTGCCCCCTCCCCGCCTCCCATCGCAGCACCCATCGGAGCACCCAATAGGAGGCAGAAAATAAGTCGTGAACAAATAGTGAGCGGGGACACCCTAATGGGGCGCGCGAAACAGCGATTAATGCGGTCATTACGTGCTGTCAGCACTCACGCGCGCTCAGCCCTTAACGAAAGGCTCGCACGCGAGCAGCCGTGTAACTCCGGCCGGCGAACGAACAGGAAGCCGCGCGCGAACGGCTTTGCCTATCGCCGTTGAACGGCGTGCGAGGTCCTTTCCTGCACGCGATGCGTGGGGTGGTGAGAGGGTCGGAGAATGGAGAGAAGGGGGGGGGGGGGGGGGGGGGGGAAGCGTGATTCGGCACCCTCAGTCGTCCGGAGCTGAGAACACGGAGGCAACTATAGGTGTGTTTCCTGCGCCCCAGGCTCGGCATTCTTGTCTTACTTGAATGAATGAACTAAACTTTATTTGTGTACCGCCGCGGTGGCTGAGTGGTTATGGCGCTCGGCTGCTGGCCCGAAAGACGCCGGTTCAATCCTGGCGGTGGCGATCGAATTTCGATGGGGGCGAAATTCTAGAGGCCCGTGTACTGTGCGATGTCAGTGCCCGTTAAAGAACCCCAGGTGGTCGAAATTTCCGGAGCCCTTCACTACGGCGTCTCTCATAGCCTGAGTCGCTTTGGGACGTCAAACCCACATAAACCAAACCAAACTTTATTTCCTAGCGAAACAAAAATAGTGAGTGGAGTCCTTAGTCCAGGACCCCATTGGAGATGGCTGCGTGTTTCGCCCGTTGCACCAATGCTTTCTGGTCCTCCAGGCGTGAGCTGGTCATCATCCCCACCCACTGCTCAATTGTGGGGTTTCTGAGGATCGCTAGCTCCTGTTTTTTTTTTTTTACATGCCCACACCATATGAAATATATTCGAGTATTCCTCACAAAATGGACATTTATCTGAATATAACGTTGGATGTATCCTATAGAACATTCGAAATCTTGACCGGTTCAGGGCATGAATAATAATAATGATTGGTTTTTGGGGAAAGGAAATGGCGCAGTATCTGTCTCATATATCGTTGGACACCTGAACCGCGCCGTAAGGGAAGGGATAAAGGAGGGAGTGAAAGAAGAAAGGAAGAGAGAGATGCCGTAGTGGAGGGCTCCGGAATAATTTCGACCACCTGGGTATCTTTAACGTGCACTGACATCGCACAGCACACGGGCGCCTTAGCGTTTTGCCTCCATAAAAACGCAGCCGCCAGATTCGAGATCTGTGCCTCATAACAGCTCAGAGTCTGGTTTTCTTAGTTTAAAAGTTGACAGTTTATTTCCTTACGTACTCTATTGTTTACTTATTAGCGTATGTCTTCTCAGCCTTCAGTTTAGTTCAGTTCACAAGGCAAAACGCCCGAATCCTGACAAGGCCTTGTCTCCCATCAGAACTGCTTGCCGCGCAAAGTGTACCAAGTATGCGACAGAGGAAAGCGGAGGCCGATGAATCAACTCAAATCCCAAGCAATTCGTTCGCTTTGGTTACATTTGCTTATTGTGCAATGGTCCGCAACGCCCTCGCGGTGTTTTTTTTTTTTTTTTGACACTCTATGCTGCTACTACAACCCAGTTGTGCACTGGCGGTAGCTGAATTCCGTGCTGGATTACCGTAACATTGGAGTATTTTTTTTGTATTTCCTTGCTTACTTTTCTCCTTGTTTCGTTTGCTTAAGATGCAGAATATACTGGTGTACAATTAAGCACAGAATCTCAAGGGCGGATGCGGCTAAAAGACAGAGGCGCGCTTCCTGACTTATACCGCACCAGGCTAAACGACCGACTCAAATTTTGCCCGTATACTGCGCAAACGCCTCTCTTCCCAACATTCGGGTCCTTTAGCCCGCCCTTTAGCTGTCGCACTGTGTAACTTCAAACGCTACCAGCTCAACGCTGAGAGAGCAGTCTTGTCTGAGGCGGCGTCACTTCTGCGCAACGCTTAACTCGAAGGCGTGCAGAACTGCTTGCGACAAGCAATAAAGTAATGAAGAAAATAGAAACGTCGGTGCGCCTCAAGCGCGCGCGTGAAAATAGACCGACGGTCGAGAAAGAGCAACAGGAAGAAGAATAGAAGGAAGTAAAAAAAAAAAAGAGGGAGCACACGCCGCGCTCCGCCTAACCTCGTAAAACAGCCGACGACAGAAAATGGAGGGTTGCTAAGCGGCTAATGCGGGGCTTCGCGCGGCGGCGTCACCGATCGCAGTCGCAGCCGTCGTCCCGGCGAACAAGGGGATGCCCTCTCTCGCACGGAGCTCTTCACAGCAGCCGCCGCCGCGCCTGTGAGACGCTCTCCGGAAGGAACGACCGCTTGCGGTAGTTGCGTGCAGCGGGAACGAATAACGGTCCTCCGAGATGCTCGGCTACCCAACAAACTGGCAGCGTAGTCATCAATTGAGTGGTGAAGCCTGGAGCATCCGAATAAGCGGTATTAGACAGTTGTGCATGGACGGCATCTGATGTGGAGGGATCTCGTCTAGAAACCGATGATATTTATTAATGTGCTTTTCTTACCATGTCTTCATGCTCGCTAATTATTTTTATTTATATTTCCTATCCTCTTCGTACGTATTCTGTGTATGCATATTTTATAAAAAAAACGGCATGGCTTCTCTACGGTCCTCGGTGTCGAGCAATGTCCACTGCAAAAGCATGGAGCGTCTTCGAGAGAGGCACTTGTTAGAGCCCGGTCACTTCTAGGAGTTCCATCGTTTTTTTTTTTAATGAGTGCAAGTAATCATCCGTCCGGCGTTATGCTGCACTCATGGGTGAAAAAATACCACCTATTTTCCGAAGCAAGCGCTATTTCCTTGTCGTTATTAGACAGAAAAATAACGATACGCTCTTCAAGAACCTCACCAAATATTTTGTACTTTTATGCGCAAGTACTGTGCAAGCTCGTTGGGTTGCTGTTTAGTTTCACGTTAGTTTGTTGCAGGCAATCTTCAAGTAAAATTTGTTTGGATGCGACTGCATCCAACGAAAGTATATATATATATATATATATATATATATATATATATATATATATATATATATATATTCCTCCTGTGTTTCTTTGACTTCGCAGTTCATGCGTACATTTTCTTCGTTGTTCCATCAGTGCCGCTACAGACGTCGCAAAAATACCGCGTCGAAGTCAGCGGTTTCGTTTTAAAGAAAAACGCTGTTTCCTTGTTTGTTTACCTGACTCATAACTCAGCTGAATACAAGCCGCAGCGACCGCGCTGCGCAAGCTTCTCCAATGAACGCCCAGTAAAGTCGAATAAATAAATAAATAAATAAATAAATAAATAAATAAATAAATAAATGGGAGCACTCTAGTAGAACGCTTACTACGTTTGAGATCCGAGTGTGACTAACAGGCATACTTTTTATTATTTTATTCCAGGTAGTTTTGTCTACGCGAGCGATCCGTTTAATTGCTTTTGAGGTTGGATGCCGAAGTAATATGTGCTCGGTTGTCCGGCGCCAAGGGAAATGAGCACGCGAAATCGTGCTTAGATCCTGGAACAGTGTAATAAAACAGAGTAATAAAAACAGTGTAATAAAATCAATATAAGTTCATTATAGCCACGCATGTGGCTCCGGAATGGAAGATGAGGGTCGTGTTGTGATTTCAGCGAGAAGGCATATACGTGCGCCTGCCAGCAGTGGTGAGACAAGGGTCGTTTAGGTATCGTCCAGCACTGCACGTAACTAAATGAATCGAATTTCGTTGCTCACATATCGTCGCACGGTTTCGCCCATACGGGTGGTGCCGCGACCGCGCAAAACGGAACAACGCGTAGTCGTCGGGCGGCGACAGAAAAGTATATGTACAGGGTGGTTACTTGTTCTTTACTCCTTCAACGGCGGGTCGAGTATCCGCCCCGGCCGGAGACATTTGGGAGGTGGAGGGGGAGGGGGCGGTATAAAGAAATAAAGGGGGATAGAGAGAAGGGAGAGAGAACCAAGAGGGGAGAGGATGGGGAGAGATAGAGGGGGAGGGTTCGCCTACTCAGCCGCTCGTGGGTAAGAGATGGAAAGACAGGTTAAAGGTGCATATCACCGGCCGCCGATGAGCTACGCACGCATCGTTTTCGTGTTCACCCAGGCGTGAGGGGCATGCACGCTTTTGCCTTCCAGTTTTTTCAGTTCGTCTTTCTCTTTCTTTTCCTTCTGTCTATCTGCTCTTCTTTCTCGAGCGT
Organism: Amblyomma americanum; assembly: GCA_030143305.2. Taxonomy (NCBI): domain Eukaryota; kingdom Metazoa; phylum Arthropoda; class Arachnida; order Ixodida; family Ixodidae; genus Amblyomma; species Amblyomma americanum. The sequence goes on along the minus strand of JARKHS020035703.1, from coordinate 141,633 downwards.
CCCGCGATCGATAGGACCATTTTGTTCCGCTACACTATGTCTATACAGCTGCTTCGCTCTGCTTGTGATAGCCCGCGCAGGCGTGCGAAACGTAGTACGGGTGGCGCGGATGCCATGGAGATGATTTCACACGCAAGTGGCAATTGGACGACATTAGGACGAGTTACATGCGTCGCGCGAGCGAAGGCGTCCTTTAACGACCCCTGGTAGGTCATGAGGTCAAAGGTCAGCTCCTCTATCGTCGGCTCGTTTTTCAAGCGTGAAATCATTGTCTATGTAATCGAAATGCATTCAAAGGAATTCAACAAGCACTACTCACGTCATACGATTATTCATAATGCGACAAGCAATTCAAAAGCATACAAAATAAAATTTAGAAGCAGGTATTGAGGAACGCGAGTTTTGCAACCGGAAGTATACCTATAGAGTAAGTGGCGTTCAGAATTTGAGCGTAGCGCGTATTAACCAATGGGTACGGCAGTAGCCCTAAAACGTAAACGCTCTCTACGACTGTTGGTTTAGAAGGATATTTGTAGGCGACTATTTTCTTTTCTGAGAAAAGACGTCGCAAATAAATCTAGGGCTGTAAGAAAAGTTGAAGAAAAATTTAACGAAGACCCCAATATCTCAGGATGTCCAAGACTGTTTATGAGGAAGATTTTTTGCCGGCCCGTAGACATGGGAGAGGCCTTTGCCCTGCAGTGGGCGTAGTCAGGCTGATAATGATGATGATTATGAAGGGATTTATAGAATATAATCTTTTCTTTAATTTTTTTTTGCCGGATAGTGTGTTTATGCAGTTTAAACATGTGATGACTTGCAGTATACTTTTTCTACGAGAGCTTGTGTGAAAGAATAAGACATTTTTCTGCCCTTCACATCTGAGACACACGAAACTACAAAAAAAACAAAATCATTTTACAGCTACGCTGGCTGCAAAATTATCAACTACACCCAGGTTTCGAAAGATGAACGAAAGGTGTATGCCGATGTCGCGTGTATTATGCAATGGGGTCTTTTATGCGTTTCATCCAATTTCTGTCTTTCGATTTTTTAGTGTCGAATTTCTAGGGCTCGTCAGAATACTCTTATATAGCTACCTCTTTCAAGCTAATGCTTTAAATCACCTTTCATTTCTAACGCCAACCGAAAGGTATGGATAAATTGCAGGTCAGTCTGTGGCTCAATATTTCTTGCCTTACCACGAACAGCGCTTAACAAAGAACCACATGTCTCCCTCGTTAAAGGGTAATTCACCTTTCCGCTAATCAAAGGCACTTCATCGTGCAATGCTCCAAGCTGCACTACTCTATTCGTGATAGTAGAAGCGTTCCTCGAACTCTAATGGTGTATTCCAATCGGTGACCCAGAGCAGATCTCTGAATCCACAAAGAAGCAAGATGTATAAGGAATCTAGGAAACATACAGTAACGGTCAACTCGAGATCTGAATCCAAATCGCCCATTAAAACATGATCTTTGGTTTTGCATAGCAAGAGAAGTTGTTCCGGGTCGTCAATTGGATTGGGATTCTGGCGCCACTGAACTCGTGTTGCTTGGTTTAGTTTGGTTTATAGGGGTTTAACGTCCCAAAGCAACTCAGGCTATGAGAGATGCCGTAGTGAAGGGCTCCGGAAATTTCAACCACCTGGGGTTCTTTAACGTGCACTGACATCGCACAGTACACGGGCCTCTAGAATTTCGCCTCCATCGAAATTCGACCGCCACGGCCGGGATCGAACCCGCGTCTTTTGGGCCAGCAGCCGAGCGCCATAACCACTCGGCCACCGCGGCGGCTTGAACTCTTGTTGCGGCTAACCGATTAAGTTGGCTCTGGTTTGCAATGTGGTGACACAGCCATAGACGTGAAGATGCGGACGTCGAATTCGGAAGTAATGGCTGGCAGCAAAATATTTCTTGGCTACTGAACAAATGACTGCGCGAAGTTATATAGCTGGAACGCACTATCATAAGAATACACAAAATGTGATGACATCCAAACGGCTGCACCCTCGCGGTGAATGCTACAGCGACATTGCCGTATGCGGTTGCTTCGGGAATGGTTGCGGAACAATAACTGATGCTATATATCGAAAATCCAGTGTAATTTAAGTCCCTGGGCAGCTTGGCGCCAAAGCTGGGACAAGCTACCAATGAGTGCATAGAATACCAACTTAGACATTTGTGGCGCTCACTTCTGTAAGCAGTGACGGCAGCGCTCTCACCAGTAAACAAACAATGTTTATTGATGAATTTTTGATAAAACAACAGCCGCCGCGGTGGCTGAGTGGTTACTGCGTTCGGCTGCTTACTCGAAATACGGGGGTTCGATCCCGGCGGTGGTGATCGAATTTCGATGGGGGCGAAATTCTAGAGGCCCGTGTACTGTGCGATGTCAGTGCACGTTAAAGAACCCAGGCGGTCGAAATTATTCGAAGCCCTTCACTACGGCGTTTCTCATAGCCTGAGTCGCTTTGGGGCGCTAAACTCCTATAAACCATAAACCATGATAAAACAACCTCTTCGGGCAACGAAATGCACCGTAGTAGAAGACAGGGGATTGATTTCTACCAGCTGAAAATTTTGAATGTCCGCTGAAATCTCTACACGCTAGGATTTGCATTTCCGCCTCCATCGAACTCGGCCGCCGGTGCCGAGAATCGAGCCCACTACCTCCCGCTGAGGAGCCGAATGGCACAGCCTCAAAACCACCACGGCAGGCGACAGCGGAGCTTCGAAGCCGAGTCCACCGTCCCAGTAACGCCGGAGCGTTGCGCCAGGCGGCATTCCAATGCAGCTTACAGCACAGAGCGTCGTCATTCCGCCGACGCCTCGCGCAGCCGCGCCGTTAGCTCGGCAAGCGGCGGCCGTTTCGTCGCCTAATTGGCCTCCGCCACTTCGGCTGTCTCGCCTCGGCGTTCGCGTCATCGGCATGTCAAGAGAGCGAGCGAACGCTTTCGGCTGACCCACAAAGCGATGCTGGCTGGCCGCAGACAAAGACCCCCCCCCCCCCCCCCCCCGCCTTCTACCTTCTCCAGCGCACACATAAACTCTTGCTTTCCACACATCACATCTCTGTACGCTCCGCGTCGCTTCAAGCTGGAGGCCGCTTATCTCCGGCCTGCCCCCCATCACCAGGAAGTGCTGGCGTTGCTGCGACTTGACTGTTCCCGCTATACGGCATTGTGTGTGTACTGCGTTTTTGCTGGCCGCCTAGCGGCGCGCCGGCCGCGTTTCGAACGCCGCCATTCGCTCTTTGTCAGTACGTTAAGGTCGCCTATATTCGCTGTTGTTATTACGATTGTTGTCGCCCGCGCAATCATCTTTTTTTTCCTTTTTGCTTTGCTGCCATTGTTTTCTTGGACTGACAACGTTCGTCTGCAGCGAGGCTGTCTCGAGGTCTCTTAGGCGTTTCACTGACCCCATTATCAGGCGCGGGGGAGGCAAGGGTGAGATAGAAGAAGGAGGATTGTGTTGGGCTATTGTGATGGCGGAAGCGACGAAAACCGTGTCTTCCTTTTCAACCCGGCGCCTCAGGGCGCCAAGGCATGTCATTTCTCCAGCGGTTCGAGAGGTCGCAGCCATTAGTGCCCAAGAGATTTCGTCCATTCGCGACGCTTCTTTAACGAGGCTTTGGCAAACTGAAGCCCGCGCGAAAGTTGTGCTGCGCTGACAGCGTTCGAACCGGTCGGTCAACGTCGCTCTTGTGCAAATTTTAACGCGATAGCGTTAAAGGCCCTGTTAGGCAGAAAATCCGTTGTCGGCTTTGTCGGCGTTGTGCGTGAAAAATCACGAGCATGGCTGTGGCGGGCTAGGCCACCTCATGCGACTTAGTGACTTTGACTAGGTGACTTTGTGGCGTCATCACAACTCGCCCACCTGATAGTGAGCAAGCTGCCCACTTTGTCAGATGTCAGTTAAATTAATGATTGGTCGCTCAGGGAGAGCAACCTGGGTCGCACAGTGGCCACCGCTGGGAGGAGCTGCCATCGCAGGGCAGTGGCGTGTCGCTTAACCGCTGCACCACTGCTCCGGGAGGGGTATGATGACTCCCAGGGACCTATGAACTCAAAGGTGAGAATCACCTTCCGCTTTGGTTTTGTGGGGGTTTAACGTCCCGAAGCGACTCAGGCTATGAGGGACGCCGTAGTGAAGGGCTCCGGAAATTTCGACCACCTGGGGTTCTTTAACGTGCTCTTACATCGCACAGCACACGGGCCTCTAGAATTTCGCCTCCATCGAAATTCGACCGCCGCGGCTGGGAATGAACCCGCGTCTTTCGGGCCAGCAGCCGAGTGCCATAACCATTCAGCCCCCGCGGCGGCTTCTCACCTTCCGCATATATATATATATATATATATATATATATATATATATTATATATATATATATATATATATATATATATATATATATATATATATATATATATATATATATATATATAGGAATTAACTTTTTACGCTATAGCGTCATACCCTTAAGGCAGAGCTTGTGTCTCCTCCAATTTCTTTTTTTGCGACACGTTTGCACGAACTTCAAGAAACCTGCCAGCTATCTTTAATATTGTTACGTGACGGCAAGGCGATGACTGAGACGAGATGACAGATGGTTTCAGGACGATTATAACGGCGGTCGGCCTGGCGCTCCGCGCCGCTGCACAGTTCGTCGCCTTCCAGTCCGTCACAATATGTTGTATCGGGACATATAAGTCAGAAAAATCGAAATACTCGCATTGAGCGTCCTAAAACCGTTTTGTCCATTTTTTTCGTAAACATTTTAGTGTTCAGACGGGATCAACAAGCGATAAGTTCTTAACTTCCTTCGTACGCTGCAAGCATAAATGGATTTAGGATTTCAGCCGTGTACCGTGCATGCGCAGCGAAGAAGACCTGCAGGATAAATGGTTCCTGTGCCCACTTCTGTGAGGAGATTAGCAGGTGCGGACAGGCGCTTTAGTACGGAGCCTACATGCAAAGCCACCGTGAAAACGTCGACCCGATCAACGCACCCACTCAACCGCGAAGACAATCCAAGTTTGGAAAAAGAAAACCGGATTTGAGCCGAGGTCCTACCGGGCTTCTAGTTAAAGAGTGATACCTAACGAAGAATGCGTGGCTACAAAGTATTCAGGATATAACACTCGGCGGTATATATTCGCCAGCGAAGATTTAGTGACGGCCCGGAAACGCGCGCGGACGCCACGGCTGGCAATAACCCAACCCTCCGCAACAGAAGAAACAGTAAGCGCGGCTTCGCTTAACGAACTGCTCCCACGCCGCATCAACCCTATGGGAGCAAGGAAGAAAGAAAACAGAAAAGCGAGAATGTAATCTCGCGAGACATCGAAGCTGCGGCATACGCTCCCGATAGCAGACTACCTAACATACAACCGCGCCTCCCGATATCCCCAGCTCAACACGCCGCGGCGCACCCGGTCACTGTACGGGACACACCCAGCCGCCAGTGAATTACAAAACAGTCGGCACCGTCCCTTCTGCGATTCATGACGCGGAGCGTTTGTTCGTTCTTCGGCGTGTATAAAGTCTAAAGCAGCACCGTCTTTCACCCCCCCCCCCCCCCTCCAATCACCCTTTCTGTAGCGCTACCTTGGTGTCCATTGAAGCAAACTTAACTCCTGGACCCAGTGGTCCGTGCTGTGCTGTCCAGGACAAGTCACACGAATTGAACGCAGCACCGATAGGTCCGTGCGACTGCTATAGCTTGTTACAAGTCGGTGGTTGCCTTGTGAATATAGAGCCAGCACCGAGCGGCGCCGTGGCGAACGTTATACGGAACCGGTGTCCTTGCGGGGCCAAGACAAGATCAATGCGTGAGCTACATACCTCCGCTTGGTTGGGCACCGTACAAGGAGCCCTCGCCGCGTTGCCATCTCGCACCGGGCTCGCTCTCTCTCTCTCTTCGGTTTGTAGAGTCAACTTCTTGCTGTTTTGTTTTTGTACATTGATTAGGAGCCGAGGCGCCCTTGGAAGTATCGAATGTTCATTTGTGATAGGACGCATACGTCACTGCGGGTCGAGTTCGTCCTTGGATATAAAGCGTGTTCGTACTTGGTTTGTCTCGGCTTTGCGCTTGTTCTTTTTGTCTATGGTCGACCGTAGTGGAGGAGTAACGTACAGGGTGTATAATGATTCTTGTACACAATTTCCTCGGCGTATTTAGTCGAGTATTTCATTTTGAATGAGTCACCCGAAGCAGGTCTAACCGTGGCTAAGTTCGGTGAATAAGAATCAATATATGCCCAGATCACCCGACGGCAGTCTCACATTCCTACAAAGCATTCCCCACTGATTCTCTACAGCAGTCTCAACTGTTAGATGCGATCGATGGCAACACTATAAAAGAAAGATTTTGCTACGTAACAGAAGTATGGACCATTACCATCAATATTTCCATAACAGTATTATACAATTTTTCAGTTTTCAAGATTTTTGACAGAGAATGTTGGACATAAATACAAATGCAAAACGGCACAAGTCCGAGCTGTTTCGCTTCGAATTATAAATGGGCGAATTATAAATGTTCGACTCCACACACGTGCACCGAAATAATTGCAGCGCGGTGAGATGTTCACATACCAGCGCGAGAAAAGCAAAAAGATAAAAGTACATTTCTTCCGAGACTTCTAGAAGGGAGCGGTAAAGGGAAACCCCCGACGTGGTAATAGGGTAAAGAAGCGTTGTAAGGGAATTCCCCGGCTAGTCGCGTAACGTTAGCTCGTAGCTTCGACGTGCCGAACGATCCGACCTTGCATTACAGCTCTCCTTTTATCATTACATTGATGCAGTGAAGCATCCGCGAATAAAGCGGGCAGTCCTGGCTCTCTGACGGGGAGACCACAGCGACTGACCAGGGAAGGGTGGGGCCCGATACGGAGGAGTGATACTGTCTTAGACACCTGCAGGGGCCTAGCCACTTTACTTCGCGTTTGCTATAAAAAAAAAATGGAATGAAGGGGGGGGGGGTGAGTGGGAGGGGGCGGGGGAGAACGTCTCTTGACAATCGCCTTTAGAACCACTGCTGCTAACCTCTAACAATAAGGCGTTCTTTTCCTCGGGGTGAATGGCTTCGCTTGTGCATGCCGTTGACGGCGCCTCGGTATGTTGTAAGCGAGCGCTCTTATTTTGGCCTGCTAACTTGGTACTTGAGTACGTCTTCCAGGACGGCTTAACACGGACAGCCCCACTGCGGAGGCACGGGACACGAGGTGCTCCATTCTTCTTGTGCCGTCGTACGGTTGGTCTCCGCGCCTTTCACAATGAAGTGTTACCGACTCGCTCAGCTCTTAATTATAATTTCGAATGGGCGCTCAGGTTAATATGCCCAGCGCGGTTGTGAGAACTATAAGGATGGCTTGCCCAATACTTCCTTTATTGCCACCTGCTGTTGAGACTGAAGCCTGGGCCTTGGCAATAAAGGGACACTGAGAAGAACTCCATCCAATTCTGGTTCCAAGAAAAAATCGATTTTGTGCCTCATTTACGGGTATGTTCCGCCCATTTTAAACAGGCAGGCATTGTAAACAAACTGTGACTTGTATGAAATGTGGGTGTTAACTCAAAGAAGAGAAAATAAAAACAAGGCAAAATAAGCATTGACCTTGTGCATGGTGAATGGTGGCCTCAGTTGCTCATGCATGAGGGAACCGCGCAAAGCTTACAAATCAATGAATATTGAGCACACAAAGGTAAAGGAATGATATGCTCGTTGCGACATGCATAAGAAAGAAGTTCCCAGTTATCGAAACCATGGAGATCGAGGTCAGTAATATTTTTGGTTTGTTTTAAACGTCGACGTGGATCAAAATGCGAAATTTATATATATGGAAACAGTAGCGTTAATCTGAGTTGATATTTTGCAGCCTCGATTAATACACCATTTAAAAAAGAACAGAAAGGTTATTCCCGTATGGTTTCCTTCGTTTCATTGGCTGTTGACTTCATTCAAAAGTCGTCAACCAGTTAACACATGGCCCACTATTTCGAAAAACTGCTAAGCGCGCCTTCCCCTTGCCAAGCGACAGAACAATGCTTTTTTTTTTCTTCGATTGCTTCCCTCACTGGACTACAACCGTGCTAAAACACTTTCTGGAAGGTCACACTTAAAGCTTTATAGACTTGACACGCTGTTCTAGCCGCTAGTGGTGTGCTGTTGAGTAGCTCGCGTAACATCTCGCGCACACTTTAACGCGTGTGAGTCTGCGCACTTGCGTGCAGTAAAGCACACGGAGGCTTTCTCCTAGTTCATTTCATTCTTTTGTGGCGTCTGCGCCTTCCTTCCATCCTGCACTGAAAGTGAACACAAAATGAAAGTAGGCCTGCCTCCTCCCCCCCCCCCCCCTCCTCGCAATCTGTAAGGGGGCTTTCTCGCCTATGCGCCTGGTTAGCTACGCACGTAACAAACTGCGCCCTGTAGTTAATACCACGCCGTAGAGACCGGACGCGTCTCTCCCCCTCGCACCCATGTTCTCTCCCAGGAAACGAAGGCCGCAGAAAGAACGAAAGGAATGAAGAAAGAAAGAGTGAAGAGAAGGAAGAAAGAAGAGCAATGTGTAGCCGGGAAGCGGTGAGGGGCAGGTGGTCTCCTCCTCTCCAAATCCTTTACTCCTCCTCCTGTTAAGACGTGCGCAACCTGTGTAACGACCTGCGTTGCGTGCGAGCAACTGTAAGCACCCTGTATAAAAAGGAGCCCCCACACAAAGGACGAAGCAGCGACGTGGTAATGAAAAGAAACAACCAAATAAGCAAACCTGGACAACGACAAAGAAACTGGGAGGACACTGACAAAGGACGAACATGGAATGCAAGCGGCACGCACACAAAGCAAAAAAAAAAAAACAATACAAGCAGCATTGTGACTTGGTAGAGTTCTCTTAACTGAAAACAACGTGTTTCGCTGAGTCTCTCTTCTTCCTCCTCGTCTTTCAATAGCAACCCTTTCTTTTCCTTCCCTCCTTCACACCACCCTCCCTTTTCACTGGGAGAGAACGTTCCTGCCTCCTCTCTTTCAAGAGACCCTCTCCCGCTCGGGTTTGTATGTATAAACCATGGAGCACAAGCAAGTTTTTCCTCCAAGGTATAAGCTGTCGCCGAAGCCTAACTGCGCATCGCACGCCACCTAGCGTCCAGTCGTAGCAGCACCGGCGCTTGTTGCGCCATCCTTTGCTGGTAAACGTAACAAAGGGCGGCGACCAGAACAATAGCAATAGCTGGAAACAAACAAAAAGCACTCCACGCGGCGACGCAGCTTTCTCCAATGCGCTTTTTCCCTTTACCCTCACCGCCACTCGCCACTCAGATGGCCCCACATTTGACAGCCTTGCACGTGCGCTTGCACACACGCGCGCACACAGACGAACGTAGTAAGCGCTGTTCTGCAGCACCAGGAGTGGCTTCAGGCAGGACGGGCTGCATCTACCGACTCTTTCTTTTCTTACTCATTCCATCGTTCTCTCTCATCTCTCTCTCCAACTCTCGGCACCCTCGCACTCAGCTGCTCTCTTTTTTTTTTGCTCTCTCTTTCTACTCTTCTTTCTCTGCTTGTATCTTCGGCAATCAGTTCATTCCGTTGGCCTTTTGCTCTTTTAATTGCGACGGAGAAGCGCCGCTTTCATTAGCTGCCCTCGAAAGAAAAAAGGACAAAAACCAAAACGGACGGAGAGACCAAAGAGAGCGAATAAACAACAACAAAAAGAAAGAAGAAAGAGAAAACACGAGAAGGGCAGCATTAAGCGGCAGCAGCATATACTATATAAACTGCTTCGGCTCGCGGCCAGTTAGAAGAGGCGAACCAGGCGGCGGCCCACGGACGAGATGAGAACGAAACCTATCTGAGTAATACCAAGCTGGACGATACCAGACCGAAGAAGAAGCTGCTGCCGCCAGAGGAGGATGCGAGCGCCTGCTCCGCGGCGAAGGGCGAGTTACTAGATGTGGGAGGGAGGGGCCGGACTGGGTGTGCCGCTCCGGCGAACGCCGATGCGTTGTTCTTGCCGGTATAGGCCCGCTTTGCATCACCCGTGTTGAAAAGAAAAAAAAAGGTAGAAGAGAAGAAAGAGCGAATCACAAAAGAAGATAGGTGCAGAGATAGAAAGACAAGATAGAAAACAAAGAAATAAGAAGGCATTAGGGGGCTAACCCCTATCGGCGCGCTCTGGAAGGTAGTTACACGCATTGCATGCGTATATACGCGCACTGGCCTGCCATGTATGGCTACTCCGCGCTGGTGTTCAACCAAGGAAAGGGAAATAAGAAGGAAGAGGGGGGGGGGGGGGCAGCGCGTTCCGTATCTGTTGCAGACGACTGGGGAACAGAACTCTTCTACAACAGCGCACAGATTACGGGTCAGTTCAGCTCTGAGGAAACGTATGGTACGACCTCATGTGCGGTGCGGGCATCGGCTTGCCGCCGCCGTACACAAGAAAGCACTGGACGGCGCCGAGCTGGTTACGGGCCTGGGACGGCCGATGATGTCGATAAAGAGGAGCTTCTCTTGCGTCGAACCCCTCCCCTTCCATACCTCCCCGCCCCAAATGCAGCGCCGTCCTGCTGGAGTAGTCTTGTGGAGGTCTATATAGTAGATCCGCCGGCGAAGGTTACGCTGTAACCGTCCGTTGCCGTGAAGGAGGCAGGGCTGCGTTCTAGCTGGGTAGGGTAGGCTATGGTATATACGCTAATCAGGCAGCACGCGAGTTGTTCGCTGGGCCTCAGGAATGCGCGCACCCCGTGCGAGAGCGCCATGGGACACGTTCTACCAAAGATTAGAAGGCAGCAGACTCCGAACAGGAAATGAAAGGTCAACCGGAAAACTTGCCACGTGACCGATTCTTGCACCCAGAAAAGCCAGCAGCCACTGATGACAGCCGACCGAAAGTCGGTTTCAACAGTTCTCGTAAATGACCGCAATAAAAATACATTGGCCTGGTCAAAAAAAAAAAAAGGAGAAACTTTACGCAGCTGACGTGAAGCGATGCTATTTCTGGTTATGACATCTCGGCTTGAATAAAGTGCGAGTGAAGCTGCAGTCTTTGACTTCTACTGCTGCAACAATAGGAGTGCATTTGTAATACGTACAAACCTCTTTGGCTGCTTTGAGGGAGGAGCGTTGTACACATGCATCATTGATATCAATAATGTGGTAACTTGATGGGCTAGAGGACGTTCGCAATTGGCACCTGCATGTCGCCCCATTTCAAGCCGTAATTTGCGCCAGTCAACGAGTTGATTTGCTAGCTATATTACAGCAAATGACGGCACGAGAAGAAAAGAGACAACACTAGCGAGTTTTGCTCATATTTTCCTTCCTTGTATTCCACCTAAGTTAATAATGAAGCTGCTTTGAGCCAGCTCGTATAGAAACCACGAATTGTCCACCGAAATGTCATTTGCATATATGTGAGCCCCGCCGCGGTGGCTCAGTGGTTAGGGCGCTCGACTACTCATCCGGAGTTCCCGGGTTCGAACCCGACCGCGGCGGCTGCGTTTTTATTGAGGAAAAACGCTAAGGCGCCCGTGTGCTGTGCGATGTCAGTGCACGTTAAAGATCCCCAGGTGGTCGAAATTATTCCGGAGCCCTCCACTACGGCACCTTTTCTTCCTTTCTTCTTTCACTACCTCCTTTATCCCTTCCCTTACGGCGCGGTTCAGGTGTCCAAAGATATATGAGACAGATACTGCGCCATTTCCTTTCCCCAAAAACAAATTATTATTATTATTATTATTATTCATATATGTGATACCTGTACAATGATGACTCATTGTGATGTCCTTGAAAACCAGACCACTTGTGTAAAGACTCCTTAGCACTGTACATATTTTCGGAAAAATAAAGTTATCTTAAAATAAAAGGGAAAACACTAGCGGTCTTATTCTCTTGCCGTCCTTAGCGCTAATTTATGGCCTTGCAAAACCAACTAGCCCAATTTCATGCTGTGGCGAGTTGATTCGCATTTCACATTGACTTGTACTTAAGGCTCAGTATACCTCCATCTCAAGCCTAACGTAACTTTAAACCTACGCTAACTGTTGTAAACTGCCATACAGACATGCCGTGAACATAAGCCTCGCCGCGTTGAGCTTTCATCTGCGGTTGCTGATGAAGACAGTGCGTTTTTGTCCGGGTCAGCTCAAAATTGGTGAGCTTTTTTAGGCGAACTGCTCTAGCAGGAGCATATTGTGGCTTCGAATAGTAGCTACTGCTCCCACGTATTTTATTTCTGACGGTGGGTATTTTATTTATAAGTAAGGGGCATATTCCGCCCGTAGCCTTAATCCCCTCCGCTGTGACATTCCAACAGCGATTATCATTAGTGCGCTGCCACCACCGTTATCATTATGCACCAGGTGCGCTCATCCATGAGCGTCGCTACTTATCCTGTTCCATGAGTTCATGAGAATCATGAGTAATGAACACATGATTCATGAATGAGTTAATGAGTTTCATGAGATTAATGTTTTCAATCGCCTCTTTGGAGAAGTTCTATCGAAGACTAGTGGGAATTTATTTAATTCAAATAATCACGCTTACACGAAAAAGACTGTCTCACACGCTTTCAAGTCGCGTTCCCTGCTTTCTGTTCACTAATCACGCTCTGGTTTATGAGGGTTTTACGACCCAAAGCGACTCAGGCTATGAGGGACGCCGTAGTGAAGGGCTCCGGAAATTTCGGCCACCTGGGGTTCTTTTACGTGCACTGACATCGCACAGCACACGGGCCTCGGGAATTTTGCCTCCATCGAAATTCGACCGCCGCGGCCGGGATCGAACCCGCGTCTTTCGGGCCGGCAGCCGAGCGCCATAACCACTCAGCCGCCGCGGAGGCTCCTAATCACGCTCTATACGAAATCTTTCGGGCGTTTCAATGTGAAAGCATAGCACGTCCCTTTAGCACAAAAGCCGGCGCCCAACGTCTATGGCGCGAAATTCGGAGGATGTCAGAACACCGGTGTACAATATCACAACAGATGTAAGCGAACATCTGTAGTCACGAATGATGAAGCGCAATGTACTACGATCTATGAAAGTCATGGCTAGTAGTCATTCTGCAACGTAGCATATCTCAGCAGTTTACAAGTAATGTAAGGCTGTATACAGTTATACAAACATTATGCCTAATCCTGCCTCGTAGCCATAGTCGTGACTCATAATCATTCTGCAACGTATCCTCACTCAGCACCTCACGAGTAATGTAATACAAAGTGTATAGAGTTTGTAGAAAGTATATTCACAGTTTATAGTTTATGGGGTTTAACGTCCGAAAGCGACTCAGGCTATGAAGGATGCCGTAGTGAAGGGCTCCGCAAATTTCGACCTCCTGGGGTTCTTTAACGTGCACTGACATCGCACAGTGCACGGGCCTGTGAAATTTCCCCTCCATAGAAATTCGACCACCGCGACCGGGATCGAACACGCGTCCTTCGGGTCAGCAGCCGGCCGTCATTATCACCGCGGCTGAACGTAGTCGTGCATCGTAGTCATAGTCATGACTAAATCATTCCCAACGTAGCATGATTCTCACACGCAAGCGCTGTTATGTCTCTCTACCGTATTTTTTCTTTACACTTTGCTCCTCAAACCAAAAGGTGAACGAACTTCGAGTGAAAGCACTTGCTGAGTCCGTGCGCTCTTAAAGGCATGCTCGTAGCCGCGAGCAGCTAGCTCTCCAACTCTGCAGTTTACCCGCACGTCTGACTCCACTTTCGCGATCTCTCGCGGGAAACCAGCGTGCCGAGGCACGTAAACACGGACACCCAAGGCGTACGGCCGCACACGTCCGACTCCCCACAGCATGTCTGTTTACATGGATGGGATAACGACCGAAGGGGAGCCACGCGAGCTGTTCGTTTCGCGGAGCGCAGGCCGACAAGCTGCCGCCGACGACTGGGCGCCTGAAATGCGAGACCTCCGTCGGGGCCCGGACGTATCTCTCAACAAGAGCTGAGACGAGTAGGAACAAGCGGAAGGCAGCCATCGACGCCTCCCCGGCGCGGACATTCCGATCCGCGTAGACTAAACATCCGCGCCGAAGAATCCGACACAGGCGGCGCCTCCAGGTCTTCTCCCCTCCTCGAACTCGAAGCCCCCAAAGAAACGTTGATCCGGCGCTCCCATCTCTCTTCTGCTACTCAAGAGAGCCTGGCGTTGCTTTCGTCCGTACACAGGGTATTCCGAAGTGTACGGCGTACGGGTCTCTGTGTGCCCCTTGTTTTCATGCCGCGGATTTTATATTTTTGTTTATGGCTTGTTGGGGTTTAACGTCCCAAAGCGACTCAGGCTATGAGGGACGCAGTAGTGAAGGGCTCCGGAAATTTCGACAACCTGGGGTTCTCTAACGTGCACTGACATCGCGCAGTGCACGGACCTCTAGAATTTCGCCTCCATCGAAATTCGACCTCCGCGGCCGGGATCGAGCCCAGGTCTTTCGGGTCAGCAGCCGAGCGCCGTAACCACTGAGCCACCGCGGTGGCTCCGTAGCGGGCTTTAAGCAGTTGGCATCTTTTTTGGGCTTGGACAGGACATGTAATGTGAAGGCAAGGCAACCGCTGGTCCTTAAAGTTAACGGAGTGGATTCCGAGAGAAGGCAAGCGTAGCTGGGGGCGGCAGAAGATTAGCTGGGCTGACGAGATTAAGAAGTTTGCGGGCGTACAGTGGACGCAGCTGCCAAAGGACAGGGTTAATTGGAGAGACATGGCAGAGGCCTTTGCCCTGCAGTGGGCGTAATTCGGGCTGATGATGATCGTGACCCTTTTTCGAAGCCCGATACTCCTCTTATTGCGTAATGAAGCATCCAGCAACAAGAAAAAAGAACTCGACCGCAAAGCTGGATTTAGGAGTAGTTTGTGATACCTAAAGAAACGTGCAGAACTCCATCCAATTTTTATTCCAAGTAAAAATAGATTTTAAGGCACTTTTTGGGCACGTCGATGTTTGTTCGTGAACAGAATACACGCTTATTGCTTAGATATGTGTCTTCACAAAAGTAGCCCATACAAAAATGTCCTATGGCCGGCTATAGAATTTTGGCCCAAATAGCTATAGACCTTACCTATTTCTGTCTATAGCTGTCTATACAGGGTGATATAATTTTCTATAGAGAGCTTAAGACAATTGTATGGTTCCAAAGCTATAGCTTTAGTGGCATAGATTTTTCAATAGCTGGCAATAAGCACCTCAATGGGTACTTATAGACGTTCATAAAAGGCCATAGACGGACATAGCATTTTCCATAAACACCCATAGGACTTTTTTGTATGGGAGGAGTGACGTCAGGACCAAAAACGACTCCGTGATTACAACTTGGAAGGGCTGCAACCCAGTCTGAGGGATCCCGCAAAAACATTCTTGACGTCGCCGCACTGGGATTGCCAAAATGGCCTATGGTGGCGAGCAGGCACGCATCCAACTACCCCCCTTCCCCCGCCTTCTTGAAATCAACCTCAATCCTTCCTTCCTCCCTCCCGGTTCGCTTGGCAGCGCTCATTTGGGCATGAACCAGTCGCTATACTGACTCTACCTGCATTTTACTATAACAGCTCCTTTTTCAGTGTGAACTTTCTTGGTTATTAAAGCCCGGTAATCTATCGACGGGTGAACTCCACTTTGCCTTGGGGAAACTGAAATCTTCCTGTATGATTTGAATAATGTCAAAGTGAATAACTGGCCAGAAAACAGAGCTTTATAACGGACCAAAAAGTGAAATTGAGGTATCGGCAGTTCTATAGCTCTGTTTTAACCGCCACCCGCCGCGGTGGCTGAGTGGTTCGGGCGCTCGTCTACTGAGCCGGAGTACCCAGGTTCAAACCAAACCAAGGGCAGCGTTTCGATGCAGGCGAAACGCAAAAGGCGCCCGCGTGCTGTGCGTTGTCAGTGCACGTTAAAGATTCCCCAGGTGGTCGAAAGGGCATCTTTCTTCTTTCACTTCCTCCTTTATCCCTTCCCTTACGGCGCGGCTGAGGTGTCCGCCGAGATGGGAGACAGATACTGCGCCATTTTGTTTCCCCCAAAACAAATTTCATTTCATTTCAACATGAAAGCGGCTAGCCGCCCGACAATTTTAAAATTTCGCGTGATTTATTTTATGCACAGAAAAAATACGATAATGCTAACTCGAAGCAAGGACTGACCTGGGCATTTATCAGCTCTCCATATCTCTTACACTGAAAATTTTGCGCTATAGTTTAAGAATAAATTGTTTGCTAATTCATTAATTGTAATTGTTATTTGGCGAGCGTTTAAAAAATACAAGTTCACCTGTCCACGACGACAGCCTATCACTCCGGTGCAGTCGAGTCTTCGTAGAGCACGTTTTTAATGTTTGGCCCAATTTAGCGAAAACACTGTGCACACTGTCGACTTCACAAAAGCTGCAACAAAATGTAGCGTGGCATACGTGGAATAAGACGTCAGGCGTTGTCTCTAGCCTTGCGAAAGCAGACCAACCATTATCGCAGCTCCTCTTCTAAAGAAAGGCACTTATTTACAAGAAGCCGCCTACGTGACGTCATCCGTGCTGCAAAGGCACTCCGAGCGCCACCGCATGTATATAGATAGCTACACAGACCCGAAGTACAGAGACGTCGCGATCCGCTAGACATCCCGCACATTCAATGGAAGACAGTGAAAAGATAAATAAAACGAGTCGCCCGTCACAGTCGAGGCACCGGGTGATTCCTCCATTTCCTGCAAGTGTGTTCGAAGCCCTTCCTAGGTGCCAGCCGAACGCTGCCGGCTTCGCCTCTCTCTTGATGCTGCTTCTCCTCAGCCCAGCGGAAATATATTGCCGCGAACGCGCTTCCAGCCATAAGCAGCGGCGGTGTCGGCTGCGGCGGGCGGTCAGGAATCGTCCCAAAGAGGCCGTGGCAGTAAAGGGACGACCGAGGCGGATCGGCGCGCCCGAAAGAAAAGAGGGGGGAAGAGGAGGCAGAGGGAGTTGAACAATGAAAAGGCGAGGGAAGGAACAAACACAGAAAGAGAATGAACCAACGTAAGAAGGGAGGAAGGAAAGACAGAGGAAATCAAGAAGCAAAGAATCAGGAATGACTCGCAATGGAATGAGAATATATAAAAGAGGTGAGAACAAATGAAAGAAAGAGGAGGAAAGGGAGATAAAGAACGAAGAAGGGAAAACGAGAAGGAAACGAAAAGCAGTAAGAAAGTACAGACAGACAAACAGACAGACAGACAGACAGACAGGTAGGTAGGTAGGTAGGTAGGTAGGTAGGTAGGTAGGTAGGTAGGTAGGTAGGTAGGTAGGTAGGTAGGTAGGTAGGCAGGCAGGCAGGTTGGAAGGTGGACAGACAGACAGACAGACAGACAGACAGACAGACAGACAGACAGACAGACAGACAGACAGACAGACAGACAGACAGACAGATAGATAGATAGATAGATAGATAGATAGATAGATAGATAGATAGATAGATAGATAGATAGATAGATAGATAGATAGATAGATAGATAGATAGATAGATAGATAGATAGATAGATAGATAGATAGATAGATAGATAGATAGATAGATAGATAGATAGATAGATAGATAGATAGATAGATAGATAGATAGATAGATAGATAGATAGATAGATAGATAGATAGATAGATAGATAGATAGATAGATAGATAGATAGATAGATAGATAGATAGATAGATAGATAGATAGATAGATAGATAGATAGATAGATAGATTAGAAATAGAAAAGAAGCAAGAAAAGGAAGGGAGGAAAGAGAGCGAAAGTGTAAGAGTGCTGTGCCCCCTCCCACGATCTCCTTCGGACGCATCCATCCGAGACCGTCGTAAGGATGCAGTGCCCCCAGCAGGTATGCCTTGCTCGTTCCGCGGGCCCACTTGCCACCCGCAGCATAAAGTGCGGGAAGCACGTGTTGACGTCGGTCGGGGCGGCCCAGGCGGTCGCCGCCGTAGCCCAGACCAGCGCCATCAGATTTCGCTCGGCCCCCGATAGACAGATAGATGGGAGTGGCCTCCTCCTTTCGCCAGCAGCCGCCCTTCTTCTCACCTGCAGACCGCCGTGGCTTCCAGTGGGACCAGACCACGATGAGGCCACAGACGATGATGGATCCATGCACGTAGCACGTGTACCTTCGTATACAATGGAATCCGCCAGTCCCCCTCTCCCCTCTTATAAGCAAGTGACAACAAGTGGACCCAGCCGTGTGTGCTAGAAGAAAAAAACAAAATGTGGTCGAATTTGCTTTTTTCATGAGTGCATTCTTGACAAACATGCTATTATGCTTCCGCACGTTCCATCCTGTCGCTACTTCGTGAGCGGGATAATCTGGATCGTGCTTGGAGTGAACTATGTTCAAACAACAGCGAAGAAACAATGGCCGAAAACAAGAGGAGATGATGGATTGAATTACTACCTTCGCTTGAAACAATGCCAGACTATAAGAATAGAGCTGGCGTACTTGCACCGAGGTTTAAGTTGCTTACGGGTGAACAACGAAAATGAATAAAAGGTACGATTATGTTCGTTTACCTCTTCATTGATAGGCGTATATAGCAGGCATGCCAGATAAAATTTATGCAAAACGCAGTGTTGAATGTTGGGGTTAAGTAGATGTATAGCGTGCTATTCGAGACCAGTGGGAGACGGGCGGACCGCCAATCCCGCTTACAGACGCTGCACGAACCGGCACCAGGGTTTATTTATTTATTTGTGATACCCTCAAGGTACAAAGTACATTTCAGAGGGGAAGGGCAGTTGTTAACAAGAAAAATAAACAAAGCACAATTCATACAAAACTATAGAACAACGGAGGCAGGATAAAAAGAAGTGAGCAAAATGAACACGGAACAGATTAATAAAATAGTTTAAGAACAATACTAATACGTGGAGAACACAACACTCCAATAAAATATAAAAGCGATCATTATGTAATCAGAGTGGTAAGTATTCTTCTAAATTGAGTTGAATCAGTGATGCTAGTTAATGATGCGGGTAGGGAATTCCATTCTTTAGAAGTTAGCGGAAAATATGATTGCGCACATGTCACTGTGTTACAATGAGGCACTGTGACCTTGTGTTGATGATCACGACGGTGAGAAATGAACGGTGCTGGTTGAATCCATCGAGAGCGAAGTTGAAAATTGGAGTAGAAAATCTTATGGAATAGGCAGATGCGGAAGTGCTTACGGCGGGTAGCTAGGGGCAGGAGGTTTAAAGACTTTTTCATTTGGGTGACGCTAGATGTACGATGGTAATTGCCTAAAATGAATCTAGTTGCACGATTCTGGACAGTTTCCAGAACCTGTGTCAGTGAGACCTGTCCAGGGTCCCATATAGATGAAGCGTATTCCATTTGCGGTCGTACGTAGGTCATGTATAATAATGATTTTAATGAAGATGGAGCAAGTGTAAAATTTCTTCGAAGATAACCAAGCGTTTTGTTTGCTTTAGATGCTATATGTTCTATATGAAGTTTCCAGGACAGGGTGTTAGTTATATGTATGCCAAGATACCGGTACGATCTTACGCTTTCAAGGGGATGACTGTGAAGAAAATAAGGAGGACAAGTAGTATTTGAACGTGAAACTCTCATAGATTTGCATTTTTTAATATTTAGTTCCATTTTCCAATTATGACACCAGTCTAGTATGTTATTAAGATCGACCTGGAGAGAGCGAATATCGGAATCGTTAGTTATTTTACGGTAAATCACGCAGTCGTCGGCAAACAAACAAATCCTAGAGTTAACAGTAGCAGGCAGATCATTAATATAAATCAGGAACAGTAAAGGGCCAAGGACAGATCCTTGAGGAACCCCAGAACCAACTGGCACGGTAGAAGAATTAGTGTCATTAGCATGCACAAACTGAAGGCGAGAAAAAAGAAACGCGCGAATCCAGTTCAGAACAGAAGGGTCAATATTTAGAATGCTGAGTTTATATAGAAGTAATGAATGGTTAACTTTATCGAATGCCTTAGCGAAGTCGAGAAATATGCAGTCTGTGGAAAACGCGGAGTCTAAGTAGAAGTGCAGATCATTAGTAAAGGAAAGTAATTGAGTTTCACAGGAGAAACCTTTCCGAAAGCCATGCTGAGTCAGAGAAAAGAAGCTATTATCTTCAAGAAAATTAACAAGGTGAGTGAGAATTATATGTTCCATTATTTTGCAGGGTATTGATGTGAGAGAGATGGGTCGATAGTTAGATGGGTTCTGTTTGTCACCGGCTTTATGTACAGGTATGACCTTAGCAGTTTTCCAGTCCTCGGGTAGTACGCCATCATGGTACGACTGTGAGAATATGCTTTCCAAAATGATAGAGGTATATTCAACAGTATTCCGAAGAAATTTGCTATTAATGCCATCGATTCCGCTAGAAGATGTTTGTTTTAAATTATTAATGATCGGTATAATGCCATGAGAGTCAAACACAATTGGATCCATACAGTAGTAGTTACACGATTGGAGTTTGGGATGGTGGCGATCAACGGATGAGGAAGAAAATGACTGGACAAAAGAGTCATTTAGTGAAGTGGCACAAAGATGGTCCGGAATGGGATTTACAGTTGCTGAAAGTAATGACACTTTGTCGTTAGTGCTAGGTTTTATTATGCTCCAGAAGCGTTTAGGATTAGACTTTAAGATGTTCGGGAGGGTTACATTAAAAAAAGAAAATTTAGTAGTCTTTAGTGCACGGGAATAGGCTAAGGCAGCTGATTTATATGCAGTCCATCGCTCAGGTTTTAATGAATTCCTAGCAGTTCGAAAAAGTCTTTTCTTTTTGTTAGAAAGGCGGTTTAAATATCGATTATACCATGGAGCTTGGTTATTCGAGTAGACGCGCCGAAGAGGAATATGTCGGTTAATCAATTCAGATACCTTATTTCGGAACATGCACCAGTTAGTTTCCACCGAGCGCTCGAGGTAATTAGGCAAGAATATGTCTAGAAAAGAGCTCAGTTCATCATTAATAGCAAGAAAATTAGCCTTGTAGTCCCTAATATTTTTGGAGCGGTTTGATGAAGGTACGTGTTCATGAGTTAACGTGAAATGTAATACATCGTGGTCGCTCAGGCCAGGCATATGTATTACTCTGATGGCTTTTTTAAGCGATCAAAGAAGTTTCCTCGAAGTTTTTTTTTGCAGGAACACAGGCGGCAGAAGAGATGGGAGCTAGCGTTAACTGAACGGATGCAAGCCGCTGGCCTGCTAGCCGACTATGGAGTAAAACATTTGCACGCCTAGAGAGATTCCTGTACAAGGAGTGGCATAGAAAAATGGTTTCATGAGGCTGAGCAGAGCCTATACTATCGGCAGCAAATCAAACGAGAACAAGACGAGTCAAACATGGCAGCAAAATGAGCAGTTCTTCGTTGGGGGAAGCTCAATACTAGCCTATATCTTAATGTCACAAGTGTTAATCAACGTCACTTGTATTCGGCTGCACGAGGTAATAAGTTTGCATTTTTGTGCTGGCATTTCAGTTCTCTTGTTCGCGTTTCATTTGTTGAGGACGGTAGTCATATGGAACCGTTTTCAGCGACCGGCCATTAACAAGTGCTATCCCGAAAATGAGCCATGTTGTGTCTATGTATGGCGTCTGTTCACATAAGAGTGGCTTATATCTATAGCTGTTATAGTTGAATGAATGAATGAATGAATGAATGAATGAATTAATTAATTAATTAGAAAGTGCACCAGGTGTGACGTAAGGAATAGAAGCAAACAAGAAAAGAAAACAAGGGAGAAAGTAACAAAGAAAAATAAAATAAAGCGGTCCATTGGGCTACAATCGTCTGGCGAGGGTTCCATCGGCTTTATGGGCACCAATGTCCCCGCCGGAAGTGCGCTTCGTTTGCTGCGAGACCTTCGAAACTCCGAATATTCTCACTGAGCTTGCTGGCGCTGGCCTAGCGCTGTTCAAAATAGCGAGGCCGCTCACTGATATAGTTTGCCGGCTCGTTGGTTCCTTTGGCGGTCGTCATATTGTTTGTAACAAAGAGGCTATTTTTTTTTTCTCCCGATCGTACTGATATTGATCGCCTTCCACCCTTCCGAGTATCGTACAAGGGAAAAAACAACAACAAAAGAACAAGGCAGCCGCAACAACGATGATGTCCGTAGAAGTCGGCGGCATCTTTTGAAGGGATTTCGCGGGCGTAACCACTGTGACGTGGCCAGGCTTACCGTGCTCTTATAGACGGCTCGGTGGGAATCCTCTGATCTCCCGAATCATGTTCGTTAGAAGCAAAAGCTCTCAGCGATGAAGTCGGTTTCTCGTTATTGTTTCCTGTGGTCAAGATCCTTACCAGCCGCTGGATTCCGCCAAGCAAACTGCAGCCGGCAGTCGTGTGCGCCTCTGAGCGCCATCTCTTGCGGACACGGAGAACAGTTAGAGCAGATATTGGGAATCCTGCGCCGCTGTGGTCTCGAGACCCAACGCATACGCAAAAGTCTACTGTGGGCATGAACAGCTGCGCTATAGTATGTGGAAATCACATGCATATAGGGAGCGATCAAATCTTTGGTCCCGATTGCGATTTCCGATGGCATGTCGTTGCGCGCCCAAGTCAACTCATGCATTTCGCGACACTGAGATGACTTAAGGTATATTTCGAAAATCGGGATCCTCATGTGCAAAATAGGTATTAAAGAAAGCGTAGGAAAAAATACACCTGATATTTTAGTGCATTGGTGCGCAAGCAGTCCTATATATAATATAATTGGTTTTTTGGGGGAAAGGAAATGGCGCAGTATCTGTCTCATATATCGTTGGACACCTGAACCGCGCCGTAAGGGAAGGGATAAAGGAGGGAGTGAAAGAAGAAAGGAAGAGAGAGGTGCCGTAGTGGAGGCCTCCGGAATAATTTCGACCACCTGGGGATCTTTACCGTGCACTGACATCGCACAGCACACGGGCGCCTTAGCGTCTTTCCTCCATAAAAACGCAGCCGCCGCGGTCGGGTTCGAACCCGGGAACTCCGGATCAGTAGTCGAGCTCCCTAACCACTGAGCCACCGCGGCGGGTACACTCCTATACGCATTTTCCGATTTCGGCATGCGCATTTCCCTGAAGGCTACTTTGTGGCAGATGGCCCACCTGCTCGCCTGGTTGTGGGCAACCTGCCAGTTGCCTTCATCCTGGGTGAAGGGCACACCAGGGTGGATGCCTTCAAGGTAAATGCCTTCGGGGTAAGTGCCTTTCTTTAAAGGCTTTTACATGAAATGCCTTTATTGTAAAGACCTTATGGTAAATAAAAAGGTTAGTACTGCGCGAATTAGACACGACAGGAGAACAGGAATAAACACGACAACACAGGCGCAGACTCGTACTTGCGGCGGCGCTATCTTGCGTTTTAAGCATTACGCCAGGACACGGGACTGACAGCTGGTCACCGCGATGAAGGTCACACACGTCAACACAGCATCGCGATTTGTTTGTGCACACAAAACAGAGTCCAGGGTAGAAGAAATGTGACGAAGTAGAACGTTCTTGCGGGCTATTTGGTTCATTGCAGAAAAAAGGTTAGTACTGCGCACTGCGGCGGCTGCATTTTTATGGAGGAAAAACGCTAAGGCGCCCGTGTGCTGTGCGATGTCAGTGCGCTTTAAAGATCCCCAGGTGGTCGAAATTACTCCGGAGCCCTGCACTACGGCAGCTCTTTCTTCCTTTCTTCTTTCACTCCCTCGTTTCCCTCTTCCCTTGCGGCGCGGTTCAGGTGTCCAAAAATATGTGAGACAGATACTGCGCCATTTCCTTTCCCCAGAAACCAATTATTATTATTATTACTCCGAGTGGAAGGTGCCCAACAGCATAGAAGAAATCGTATATCATAGTGATCATAAAGCAGTCGTAATGTAAAAAATATAAAGAAAAGAACCAAATTAGGACAGGAATATATATATATATATATATATATATATATATATATATATATATATATATATATATATAATGTAAGAAATAAAAATTAAGAAATACAAAGAAAAACAAGACTATATAAAGCATAAATCTTAGAAATCAGGCATACAGCATACAGCTCGGTACTCGTTTTCATTAAGAAGAAACCTAAAACAAGCCTCAAAACCACATTATGGATCATAAGACGCGTGTGTACAATGGGAACCCCGTCTCACCAATGCAACTAACTCAACCAACCACCATTCATGATTCATACATTTACTTAACCTTAGCAAAGAATATCTCTACAGTTAGAATTGAAAATCTCAATGTATATCATGCTGATCATAAAAGCAGTCGTGAATGTCGTTGTGAAGTAATGAAGGGTAATATAAGTACCATTCACGTGTTTCTGGTTTCACTCTTTGTTGAGCCACGTGTGTGAATTTTCGAGTGACGTCGAAATGGGTAATTAGGCGTCGTTTTACAGCTTCGCTGTCCAACCACCTTCACAGCGTGGATTGCAGCCACAATTTTTTCTTTTTCCAGGAACTCGCGTCCCGCAAGCTTTTGTTCCCGATAGTACGGCTCCACTGTCGTTCACTGGTTTCTGTACATGATACGGAGTTGTCTACCTTATTGTAGCCTACGAGCCAACTCTGCGTTTCAGGTTAGTATTTTGACCCGGAGTCTGCACGGTAGAGGTAGTAATGGAAATCCCTGAATACTAGATTGCCTGTTAGCTGCGCGAACGTGCAAACTTCAAACGCCCGGTCGCACATAGTGAAGATGCCATTCGGAAATTATTCCGGAGCCCTCCACTACGGCACCTATTTCTTCCTTTCTTCTTTCACTCCCTCCCTTATCCCTTTCCTTACGGCGCGGTTCAGGTGTCCAACGATATATGAGACAGATACTGCGCCATTTCCTTTCCCAAAAAACCAATTATATAACAGCAGCGTCTATGAGGTGATTCTCGAGCGTAAAAGAGGCCCGGAAATGTAACCCCTCGTCTCTTTAAGAAAATGAGTGCAAAGAATCTTATCAGGACAGACTTAAATATAATGAAAAAATTGGCAATGCCTTAAATTGGCTAACCCTGGAATTCAGCGAAAAGCTTCTGCATACATGGTGACTCATCACGTAGCTTTAAATCACCCCTATCAGATATTTTTAAGATCAAAGGTCAAAAGTCAACCGAAAGGTCACCCAATGTCAAAGGTCAGAGGTAAAAGGTCAGCTAAAGGTCATATCTCAAGGTCAGGGGTCAAGGGTTCGACACCATAACTGTGCCACATATGGTCATGCACGGCTATCCTTGGTTGCGCTGAAGGTCGTTCAAGGTCGTTGTGCTGTCTACCCGAAGACTCCTTTACATAGTGTAGTGAAGCTTTTCGCTTCAAAAAGGCGCATAGAAATGTCGTTGACAGTATAATCACGCACTGTAGGGCGGAAATGATATAGAGACATGTGATTATGAAAGCTCTTTCATGCCAACAGAAATTAATAACAAATCTGTACATTGGGCTTATATTAGCTTAGACTATTGGCCCAGCAGTATTTGCAAACCTTCTGTATATCTGAAGTGAAAATAAAAGAAATAAATAACGAAGAAAGAAAAAGTTAAGAAAGAAACAAATGAAAGAAAGAAAGAAAGAATACAAATAGCAGGTTTCAAATTTCGAATAAGAAGCACAAGTGTTGCACTCATGCTGAATACCATTTTTATTTTCACATGCTAGAACATTTAATTATGTTCAATAATGAACCAGCGAGCCTTAATGCTAAAGGCACATAATTTAGGTAAGAAAGACAACTGGTTCAAATATAATACTTGCTTGCGTGAACACCATGACTACCCTTTCATGATAGCTAAATATAGTGTTGCGGTGACGAAAAGGTATTTAATGTTTTAGCACCATATTTATCTTCACAATAACATGAAACCTAAATTTATTCACGGAAAAAAGGGCATAGAATTATTGCACACTGTGAAGTAAAATTACCTTGTGCTGTAAAATTTATCACAACATATAAAAATCTTGTAGCCCACAGGACAATGCACAAAGCCGCCATGTTGTTGTTCCGTCTATGTTAGCTCGCCTAGTCTTGCCTTTTCCGCTAAGCGGAAACTATTTACAGCGGCTGCAGTTCCGGACATTCATTTCTCTTGAATACTCGTTTAGTTTTAATATTCGAAATTCACAAGAAACTGTGCTTTCGAATCAAATCCGGCTTTTAAATAGTAATAATCAACACGCGTTCGAAATTATCGAATATTCGCACACTCCATCGAAAGAAGATTTTGGGCGTCTTCTTTGAGCAGCTCAAGCCTTCTGTAGCTTCCTGATACCATGCTGATGCCCGGGCCCGCCAAGAATTTGGTCTTTACAGTGAATGGGCGGCACTTTCACACTTGTTATAATGGGAACGCGGAAGGATATTTGCAGTTTCGCAAATGGCCCTTTCATTAGTCCCCGTAGAGCAGTAAAGACGACCATTAATGTCTACACAAACGTTTCTTCACTACTGGCTTTATAAAAATGGTCTATAGACAGTGTACAGACTTCTTATATACTCTATTGCCTTCCTATAGATATTTCTGTTGGTCTATTCATAGCCTATGGACTAAAGTTCATGGACTATAGATTATCTATAGACTGTCTACAGCATTTTTATTGCCTATAGTCTATTCTCCAGGATTTGTCTACAGTCTATAGACTTTATAGACAGAAGTCTGGGGACAGTCTGTAGACTGTCTAAAATTTTTTTGGAAGGGATGGGTAATGGCGTCGTATTACAAAAAGCAGCTTGTTCGAGCGCAACAAGTTACAGTGAACCTATAAGGACAGAAGCAACAACTGGCCATCTATTTTGCTAACTATCTAGTTAACCGACAAGGCAACAGGAAGGCGGGAAAGAATTATCCTACCAACAAAAAACAACAAAAGGTAACCTAAACTTTATGTGACGAGGATATCAGTGCCTCGTATCAGGCCAGTTTCTTTTCAGCGCCGCGAGCTTCTGACTTTAATTCGCTGTCAAGTACAAGAGAGAGCTTCCCGGTTATCTTTCTCCATTAGGAGCAAGAGCGATTCGGTCGTGTTTGTTATGTACTTTGACGGTTTCATTTCACATTGAGGTGGTCTGCCCCGCAGGAGGACCTACGTCTTCGCGTTTTCGATACTAGTCGTTTAATGGTTTCCGGGGCTTCACTACACGCTACTATTACTAGTTTCAAGACCACTCCCGCCAGTAAGCACTCGCAATCGTCCGGCCGCGGTGCCCAAGATTCGGTGGCCACATGCATTCATCTCTCTAGCTCTTCTTTCTCGTTCTCTCAACAGGCTTGTTAGCTTCTCTTTGCTTCGCCAAGGGTCCAGGGTAGAGCGGCACTGCCTTGTAGCCATGCATTATCATCGCGCGCATAAAAGTATTCGCAACGGCGTTTTTCGTTGCCTGCGTATATAATACACATCCATGGCCATGGCCGCAACTGCGTTTTTGCGTTTCTGATTCAGAATGGTGATCAGCCACGCGTAAAGAGACAAAAAGCGAGGGCAAAGAAAAAGAAAGGGGCATTTTTTGTTCTATTTTTGTTTGCACCGCCGCTCCTCTGCATTCACTGGCGACCGGTTCGTTTCTGTGTCTGAGCCCAAGCCACAACTGCTATACGTAGTCCGTCGGTCGCCGTACCAGTAGCAGCAACAAGTAGCCGTGCCGGCGTCGGCGGCCGTGTTTTACTTCGGTTGTTGTTGCCGTTCCCATCGCTGCTGCTTGGTTTGGTTTACTGTTCGCGAGGTAACCAGCTGGAAAACTTATCCTTTCCGATTCTCGAAAGGATAGAGCGTTATGAAAGAAAGAAAAACGTAGCCAAACTATCCACTGGTAACCAAACACACGCACAAAAAATGAAAGAAAGTACATGTAGTACTACACAGTGGTATAGTGAAATGCCTCAGTGCACGCGGAAGATGGTCCATACCGCCTGCGGCGGTACAGCAAGCATTTTTTTATTCGGTTTTATTTTTCTCGCGTTGTCAAAACGAAAAAACGAGGCATACAAATGGCTATATGTATACGCAACCGTACGAAGCTCGCCCGTCTGGCTCTCGACGTAGTCTGCGTAATGGAAGCGTAGGCAAGGACGACAAGATAATGAAATGGTCTCGGCAGAATAGCGAAGCCGTGCAGAGACAGGAGTTGACAAGCGCGTGTCAACGGACGCCTTAATTACTCCCTACACACTGGGGGATGGTAAGCGGATATAATAGTAAAGTTTGGTTAGGTACGCGGACAAAGAGGATAGCTACAGCCGGTCTGTGCTAACTTAAACAGCTCCGCAGCCAGAAACTTTCGGTCGTTGTCGCCTTGTGAGGTTGTACCGGAAGCCCCGACGAAAGGCAGCCACACGTCTCACCCACGCAGAAATAAAGCTTTCAACGAGCTGTGTGCAGTCTGTATCAAAAGTAAAGAGGCCAAGAGGTTTGGAGATGAGCTGTGTAGTGGGCCGAGCATCTTGCAGCTGCATGCTGTCGAAGTTAAAACTTTCGGAATGGTGTGAACGAGAGTTTCTCTCACGTTGCAGAGATTTGCAACTCTGGCAATTAATAACCAGTCACAGACCGTGAGCTCTATTTAATAATAATAATAATAATTGGTTTTTGAGGGAAGGAAATGTCGGAGTATCTGTCGCATATATTGTCGGACACCTGAACCGCGCCGTAAGGGAAGGGATAAAGGAGGGAGTGAAGGAAGAAAGGAAGAAAGAGGTGCCGTAGTGGAGGGCTCCGGAATAATTTCGACCAGCTGGGGATCTTTAACATGTACTGACATCGCACAGCACACGGGCGCCTTAGCGTTTTTCCTCCATAAAAACGCAGCCGCCGCGGTCGGGTTCGAACCCGGGAACTCCGGATCAGGAGCAGAGCGCCGTAATCCATGAGCCACCGCGGCGGGTGAGCTCTATTTGCAGAAGGCGGAAAAAAGCGGAAAAAAGGAATTCAACGTCAGCAGTTTTGTTTGGTCGAATATGATGCAAACAAACACATTAACAGACGCTTTCATAGGAATTAATATCACCAGACATATATCCTTCTGGTATCACACATTTGGCATTCAAAAACCACTACTTTCTACATACGCCGATAGCTGTGGAAAAATAATTTCGTCGCAACTTCCTCATAAAATCCTTACCGTGGAACATCGTTGAACTTGGTGAAACACTAGTATTTATATGAAATGGCATATTTTTCTCGATTCCCCGAGGCTGTTTTCTTATTTTTTTGCTCCACTATGACCTGTATTTTGTTATTGTTGTCGTTGGTGCTGTTGCTACTACAACGCTACAGTACAACGCTGACGGCAGTTATAATAATAATAATAAAATAATAATAATAATAATAATAATAATAATAATAATAATAATAATAATAATAATAATAATAATAATAATAATAATAATAATAATAATAATTGGTTTTTGGGTAAAGGAAATGGCTCAGTATCTGTCTCATACATCGTTGGACACCTGAACCGCGCCGTAAGGGAAGGGATAAAGGAGGGAGTGAAAGAACAAAGGAAGAGAGAGGTGCCGTAGTGGAGGGCTCCGGAATAATTTCGGAGCCCTCCACTACGGCAGTTCCCTGATTCCGTATTTATTCCACTCACTCTGAACAGGAGGAGTCCTTGTGCGTGCAGGATCGAGACCTTGTGCACGCTTTTATCATTGTGTTAGTAATAAAATAGTGTCAACAGTTTCGAATAGTTGTGTTAAAATAGTTTCATTTGGAGTGCACGCTTTGTTCCTTTTGATGCTATCAACTATTGCACGACCAATGTCGAAAGCGAGGACGGTATCCTCAAGCTCAATCTTCTGTCTTGTGGGGTGAAGGTGCTGCAGAATTGTGCAGTGTGAGCGTGCTGCAAAGACGCTGACAAGCTGCTCCGGCACTAACTAACTAACTAACTAACTAACTAACTAACTAACTAACTAACTAACTAACTAACTAACTAACTAACTAACTAACTAACTAACTAACTAACTAACTAACTAACTAACTAATTAATTAACTAACTAACTAACTAACTAACTAATTGTTTGATTGTATAATTGTCTAATTATCTGTCTAACTAACTGTCTAACTAACAGCAACGTGTAGAAAGGACAGTGTGTGTGATCCAGTGACTTCTCACTAAAAAGGTGCCGCTCAATACGGCTACAACCACCTTCGACTGACATTCAGGTACACGAAGCTAAGTTGTCATAACAAAAGCTGCCAGCATCATTAAACATTTTGTGAGTGGTATGATTCTTAGATAAATTAAGTGTAATGTTTAGTCACTGACGGGTGCGGGATGCATGCTCCACAGTTATGTGAACCGACTTCACTGACATAAGCTTGTTGTATAGCTGTATCTACTTGTTTCATGAGCATAAGTTCCGTATTGAAGCGAAACAGAACGATTTCATTCGACGGTCGTCAAGCCCAATGATTGCCGATGAAAACTCACTGGGCATTTGGTTGGTGTCTGAGATGAAAAATTAATATGACCGGCTCACCCTATTGACTGCAGTATTGGTTACTCTTTGCATAAAATGTAAGTGTGTTACAATGCGTACATTTCTCTGATGTTTAGACTCCGCCATGGCGTCCTACAAATTACCCCAACGCAATTTCTCAATGGCACTTACAGTATTTAAATTCAAAATCAACAATAGTCTCAAGATACTACATATGATACGAGCTACTGCCTGAGACACTGAAAAACATTGATCACAGAGATACTGCTTTGCTTGTCATGCTTCAACAAAAATGCTCAACTCTCGTGAGACTTAAGCGCGATATCTTTCCGTCAATCACAGCGCTATGTTTTTGTTCGTTTTTTTCGGAAATCTTCAGAGCAAACTCGCATACATGAAGTACACTTTTACGAAAGTGATGCCTCCTTCAATTCGCCTAATCCGTGAAAGAAAAAAATCGGCATCTGAACAGGTTATCACTGAAGGCAGCTAGCATTTCTCTAAAAATAGTTACATGGATCGTTCTTGTGGCTATTCAATTTCAAGAAGATATCTATAATTGCAGCTCTCAGGTCAGCCAACAAGCGCTAAGTGCTACGGCTGACCGGCGCACTTATATGTGTTAAAGTAACTACGCGTAAATTGTATGTATTGTATTGCAAGAGAATTTCTCTAGCTGACAAGCACCTGACACGCAAAAAAAATGGCGACTTACACAGAGGTTGATGCGGTATTTCAGAACAAAGCGGCATTGGAAGTTATCACGAATACCACGGACATTCACGTTTTTTTTACTTATTCTTAAAGAAGGACGACGCCGTCACATATCCTCTGGTGAGGAAGGCGGAGTCTTTGTCATGTAAAGTAGCCAAAGGCCGACTTACCACATAAATAAAACCTGCTTCTATCTAAGATAACATGCCTAATTCCAATTTCTAAACGCCATGCGCGCTGTGCTGAGCTCCAGGAAGCCAGGCGCTGTGGCCACGACGGAGTTTCCGATAACAGATACGATGCCGGGATAAAAACGAATTGAAAGGCCTGGCCGTATTGAGACGTACCGCTACCTCCCCCCACAAAGCGGAACTGGAACGCGCAGCCTGACGCAGGCCGCTGTAAAATCGCGATAATAGTGCACCATTTATCTTCCAGAAGCCTAACGCATGTGGCGTTAGCGCCCCGTAGAATTAATGGTTCAAGGACGCCGCTGAGACCGCTGATAATGCACACTTGAAAAGCAGCCGCTATTTAGTCCCGAGACTCGTCGTCTATATGTATAAGCGGCAGTCAAATGTACAGGGGATTACAGAGGCTTACGTCTAAAGACTGCGGTGTATACCTGCACACGTGTTTGAAAGCGCCCTCTCTGGTCCGACACCTGGTGGTCCGCTCAGTACCTTGGTAGCCATCCAAGGGGCAAGCGCAGCACATATCCGCTCTGGAGACTATACAGTCACCGCAAATCTGCAACAATTAGCACTCCTCAAGGAAACAGGGTAAAGAAAAAAAAACAGAGCGGGCGGGTTCATCACTTTCAAAAGCCGACTGCACGGGTGGAGTGCTTATCTTGATGACACGCTGGTATCGCCGGAGCCGGTTGGCGTACGCACGTGCGCCGTTAGCCAAGGATAACGGATAAAGAACGGCGTAGCGACGACCTCCGCGAAGGAACGCACTGGCACTGGCAGAAGGGAAGCATTTCTCCTGGTGCGCCCTCTGCCGATGCTCAGATCATGGTGCATTGCAGAGTGGGGTTAATCCCCAGTTGTCGAAGCAGGTGGAGTGGAGCGCCTATGGCGGGTTCTCTCAGATCACGAATGGCAGTTTACCAATATCCCTCAAGAGAAAAGTGTCTACCACAGCTGTACCTTAGCCGTACTCACCTACGGGGCAGAAACGTGGAGGCTAACGAAAAGGGTTCAGCTCAAGCTAAGGACAGCGCAGCAAGCCATGGAAAGAAAAATGATAGGTGTAACGTCAAGAGACCGGAAGCGGGCTGAGTGGGAGAGGGAACAAACGCGGGTTAATGACATCCTAGTGGACATCACCAGGAAGAAATGGGCGTGGGCAGGGCATGTAATGCGAAGGCGAGACAACCGCTGGTCCTTAAGGGTAACGGAGTGGATTCCAAGAGAGGGCAACCGTAGCAGGGGACGGCAGAAGGTTAGGTGGGCGGATGAGATTAGAAAGTTTGCAGGCATAGGGTGGGCGCAGCTGGCAAAGGACAGGGTTAATTAGAGAGACATGGGAGAGATCTTTGCCCTGTAGTGGGTGTAGTCAGGCTGATGATGATGACGATCACGATGTCGAAGCAA
Organism: Amblyomma americanum; assembly: GCA_030143305.2. Classification (NCBI taxonomy): domain Eukaryota; kingdom Metazoa; phylum Arthropoda; class Arachnida; order Ixodida; family Ixodidae; genus Amblyomma; species Amblyomma americanum. The sequence continues at coordinate 108,914 of JARKHS020035703.1, read as the reverse complement.
ACGGTTTCAAGCACACTGCGCAAGCAGACGTGACACCGGCCGCCTGGATCACCTGCAAAAGAGTCAACTTTCTGACATGAAACCTTGCTTTAGTGAGAGACCGAGTACAATTACAAGGCTTTCTTTCTTATGAAAAAACATTTGTGTGGCTTTTTGGTGTGGCTTTTTGAAGCGTGGCATTTTTTGTATTTGTTCTCTGCCAAACTCCATCAACAGCAGGATTTATACGAGCTGATGTTAACACAACAGCTGATGTTAACGCTGCTGTCTCTGCAACAAGCAGCAAGACATTTCGCGCAAATTTGGATTAGTCCCCTGGGCGCGCGGTGTGGCTGCAGCCGTTTCTGACAATTAATCAATAGCTGTACACTTAAGAGACGTAGCGTATCCGTTAGAGTGCGAATGGTTACATGACGGCCTGGCCACTTTCCCAGTCAGGCGTCAAAAATGGCGCGTGTACTTTGGGCGCTAACTGCGCAGGTCAACACTAATAGCTAACTGCCAAAGTTGCAGCTCACATTTTTAAGCCAACACGGCATATGTCGACATCATTACTCCATATGTGTCCAAAGCCAGCACGTTACGTGCTGAAATCAGAACGTTTCAACTCTCAAGTCTAAACGCCATGTGTCAAAGCCCGCACGAGAATTGTCGAAGACCACAAACCAGATGTCCAAGTCAAGACGTGATACGTTCCACTTAAAGGTGATATGCACAGCTGTGCACATAAATATGCTTGCCACATAGGGTCTGTTTCTGTGAATTGTATTGAGGCATATTTACGGCACCTTTGAAGTTCACAGTTTCGGTTTAGTTTGGTTTATGTGGTTTTAACGTCCCAAAGCAACTCAGGCCATGAGGGACGCCGTGGTGGAGGGCTCCGGAAATTTCGACCATGCACCTAGGGTTCTCTAACGTGCATTGACATCGCACAGTACACGGGCCTCTAGAATTTCGCCTTCATCGAAATTCGACCGCCGCGGCCAGGATCGAACCCGCGTCTTTCGGGTCAGCAGCCGAGCGCCATAAGCACTGAGCCACCGCGGCGGCTTATTTCACAGTTTCAGCGAGGTGTAGAGAAGAACTGTCCTCAACCCTCATAACATAACTCAACAGGTGCCCTAAGAGCTCTACTACACCTCTTAAAGGCAAAACTAGCGACCTGTTGACAAGTACGGCCACGCTCTACTTGCCAACGCGCCGTTGCCCAAGTCAGTCTGTCGTGCGAGCGAATTTATATTATGCTCAAGCATATACGCACTGCGCATAGCTCAACACGTCGTGCGACAAAGTCAACACGTCGTAGATCCGACTCAACGCGCCTTTACGCCTATCGAACGAGCGCTGGCATGCGTGCTTTCACACACGCGCCAGGCCTCAGCCACACCAGCACTCTATATACTTAGCAGGCACGTCACCAGGGAAGGACACGGCGGCGACGGCGAAACGCGAGCCCGGCATAATTGCTATACGATCGCGAAACACGATTCGCCCCACCAGCGCGGTGCGCTATGGCGACCAGCCTTGGCTTGCCTTGAAATATGCGTCTCGCGTACGACAGCACTCGGCGCGTGTGATTGAGAGACGGTCGACGCGCCAGAAACCGGCGCAACCAACCTCGGGCTTAGATTAAGAAGAGGAAGGAAAAGAAGAGGGAGGAGGAGGAGGAGTAGGAGGAGGAGGAGGAAGCGTTGAACTCAAAAAGTCAAAGTCGCTGCTTGCGCCCGATCCGCAAGCCCGATCTATCGCGAGCGTCGAAGCTTCGTATACGAGCTGATTTGCATGTGAATGAGCGCGAGCGAGCTATAGGCTGGCGCGGGCACACGCGGAAGTTTGGAGGAGTCCGCGGGATATAACGCGGCCGAGGCCGAATCTGGTTGGCGTATATATACTTTGACGCCGTGGGAAGGTGTGATTTGCAAGTGAATGCACGCGCGGTGCTTGTAGGGTGAGGGCAGGCTATGATAGCATCCGGGGTGCAGTCGGCTATATAAGGCGTTGCGATTCCTAAGCGGGTCGCGACACCGACGTCCAGTCTGCTTGCGAAGGATTAGGGGCGGTGCCTTTTATCTCGCGGGAAGCGCATGACAATACAGATCCTCGCTTCCCCCTAGAAATGCTGTCACGTTATTCAACGTTGGCGTAGTCACATACAATGCAGCCTTTTCGAGTTCTGTATGGCTTCACGGGGGACATTGCCAGTGGATAACGGTCCTAATCTACATTCCAATCGAGATATCAGCGCATAGACTGAAAGAGATGTATTCACTGAGAGCGAAGCATCCAGTTTCGTTGCGTTAGGCAGCACACGTCAAGATACGCTTTTAAAGTATGTAAAAATTTCCAGTCTAAAAACCTGCTAGGACGGTATGTGAAAGTAACGAGCGCCAGTACATCATTCCGGCGATTGAGCCTTCCAGGCTTTCGCCTGCAATATTCTAAAACGAGCCTCAGTCAGATAAGTAGTCCAGGTTAGCTTAGCGTGCCCCCCCCCCCCCTCCCCCAAAAGTTACTTTATTAAGCCATTAAGCTACCTAGTTGCATGGCGAACGTGCTTGGAAGGTGTAAGCAGCCTGCACAAATATCTCTCGAGTTTTTTTTTTCGTTCAAGTTTATTTTGTGCGTGTGCCTAAAGGGTTTGCTACCTTTACTTAGTTTCACTTGCAAAGTGTTCCGCAGCAGCTCAAGGTTAGACAGCTATCTCATGATTGCGGCCAGGCTAGTGGCCGCCTTTGTTCGCGTAAGCTGTTTTTGCAAGCTTCGTACACTGGATTTCATATGTATGCTAAAACAACATTGATGTACACTTTGTTTCATAATTGCTTGCTCCGTTTATCAGAATGAAAAATAAAGACGGATTGCTTTGGTAATGAAATCATGTTCACTTCCGGAGGGCCATTAAGGACTAGTCTTCTTCTCAACTTCTATTCTGCAGATGGATCGATTGATTACATGCAGTCACGTCCGCTCTAGACTAGACTCCTAGGCCCTAGACTAGAATGACTAGTGTTCTTCTAAGCTTCATTTTAGTTGATTGATTATTTGTTTGTTTGTTTGATTGATTGATTGCACCTGAGTAGGAACGCTGTTCGGGGCCGTGGGCACCTTACGTGGAAGGCGTTGAGCATTGCCGCGAGGTTCGGAGGCACGCAGACGTTCCTCATCCTTGTCGCCGATGAACTATGCCTAATCTTCGCCTTCCACATTGGAGTTTCAAAATGGCCACGATGGTGGGAAGTGCAGTTGCTGCGGTAGCCGCGTGAACACTGCACATGTAAGCCGGTAGGGCCAGGCCTGTTGTAAGCAACGCAGTAGAAAACTGACCGAACTACTCATTAGCGCCCAGCCACCATGTCAGGTGGCTGGGTGCTTTGCGAGCATAATGCTCTGAGTGAAGTGGACTATGTATGCGAAGGTCCAACTTTGATATTTCAGGTATATAAGATGCGCCAAAAAGCTTAATTTTAAACAGCGCGCATCAGGCGCTCAGTAGACCTTGCGTATTGAGGACCAGGATGAGTGGTGTTCCAGCTGCGCTGACGGCAGCCAGGCACTCCTGGAAGGGCTGAAGGGGAGAGGGTGAAAAAAGAGCAGACAGCGTTACAGGACAGGAGAAAAGACTTCGCTCTAGATTGCCTTAAAGAGCAGCTAGGGCACTTGAGACAAGAACGTCTTGAACGAAATAAAAAAAAAGAAGGTCGGGCAGGGCAATGGCAATGGTTTTTGCATTTTGCGAAACACATATGGGGGCTTGAAAAACACTAACAATTAAGCTGCTGGCAAATTCTGGAAGTGGCGGAAAAATGCTGAGACGGAAGTATGAGTTATTAATGGACTCACCTGTAAAGGGCAAAAACTATGCAAGTTTTAATGTGGAGAGTCTCCGGATAACCATGTTGACAATAAAAAGTTATGCGCGAGGAGCAAACTTATAGTCACTGTGCTTCCGTGCAAGTACTTGGTTGTAGAGGTTACTTCGTGAGAAAAATAATTTCACCACACTGCAACCTGGGATGTAGCATTACTCCTTCAATAGAAAGGCGTAATATTCCGTGCTTTCATTTATAACTTCATAGATAGCTAATTTATGCACACAATTCCATGCACATTGTTAATTGAAAGTATGTACGGAGTCTAGCCGAGTTGCCGAAGAGACGAAAGCACTACACAAAAATGGTCTGAGGACGCAAGGAAGACTGTCTCATTTCACTTCACATCAACGGCTGCTGCTCCTCATATCATCCTTGGAAAGTCGTTTTTTTTTTCCCGAGGCTTTGGCAGTGTAAAAAGAAATTTCGCATTTTCCAAATGTTGCACCTTGAATCATGTATCGACGCTGCGTTTAAGCCCGGTGACCACTTCTGCATATCCTGCTGTTGGTGCGGCAGACATGTTCAGTGTGCAGATGTGACTTTGTTTTTCCTTTGTGTTCACTTCGCCTCGTCAGACCCCGCCACATTATGATGCACATTTGTGTGCTATAGGGTTTTTCAAGAGTGTACCAAACCTGCAGCTTAACTGTTATAGGAAGCCAGAGTGTAGAGAGGTGAGCACGCTCATCTAGAGCGCTGTAGCAGAGCGCTGCGGTACAGATCGCATGAAATCTTATCTCAGTTGCTTTGTTGCCGGCAATAGCTTGTGCTTTTACAATTTGTCTTGCTACGCGACATCGCTTGAGTACGCGGGTTACCTGTGAAAACAAATGTTTGCATTAAAATATCGCGTCTTTTGCTTCGGCGGCAGCAGCTTGAACGTTCCAGACCCAAGCCTGCTTACGTCCGTACTCACTGTGCTTCCATGCAAGCAGCTTCTTCAGAGATATTGTAACAATAGGGGCACTCTGAGCACTGTTTCGAGTTAGATCACTTATCTATGATCAGATTTATGCACCCAGCGGCCAAATAGTTCCCAGATTTCGCATGCTTTAGCCTAAGACGTTTGATTTAAACGTGCATTCTGTCGTGTCAAACTTGCGCCATCGGACATTGTTGGATGTTTCTGTACGCCCACAGGCTCCTGAAAGAGGACACAGACATAACTACCAAAGCGAGGAGTGCTGGGCCTGCAGCTACAAAACATTGCGCTACATTCATGGAAACACCAAGGCTTGAGAAATGTTTTGCGCCTAACGCCGACAAGCCAGTTTTCCCCGTGTCTGACGAAGATATAGTCGTGGGCGAAACGTGAAGATTGCCTTTCATTTGCTTTTTTTCGTTTGCTTCATTGTCCATCCAGTACATGTGTAGTCTGTATTGATTTGAGCAGAGTAAGTACCATATGGGGCACAAGCATCCAGGAGGCGGGAAAACCAATCTTGTGCTTTCTTCCGTTTACTTCATTGTCCGTCCAGTACATGTGTAGTCTGTATTCATTTGTGCAGAGTAAGTACCATATGGGACACAAGTATCCAGGAGGCGCGAAAACCAATTTTGTGCTTCCGTTTACTTACTTCATTGTCCATCCAGTACATGTGTAGTCTGTATTCATTTGTGCAGAGTAAGTACCATATGGGACACAAGCATCCAGGAGGCGCGAAAACCAATCTTGTGCTTTCTTCCGTTTACTTCATTGTCCATCCAGTACATGTGTAGTCTGTATTCATTTGTGCAGAGTAAGTACCATATGGGACACAGGCATCCAGGAGGCGGGAAAACCAATCTTGTGCTTTCTTCCGTTTACTTCATTGTCCATCCAGTACATGTGTAGTCTGTATTCATTTGTGCAGAGTAAGTACCATATGGGACACAAGCGTCCAGGAGGCACGAAAACAACCTTGTTCTTCCTTCCGTTTACTTCACTGTCCATCCAGCACATGTGTAGTCTATATTCATTTGTGCAGAGTAAGTACCATATGGGACACAAGCGTCCAAGAGGCACGAAAACAGCCTTGTTCTTCCTTCCGTTTACTTCACTGTCCATCCAGTACATGTGTAGTCTGTATTCATTTGTGCAGAGTAAGTACCATATGGGACACAAGCGTCCAGGAGGCACGAAAACAACCTTGTTCTTCCTTCCGTTTACTTCACTGTCCATCCAGTACATGTGTAGTCTATATTCATTTGTGCAGAGTAGTACCATATGGGACACAAGCGTCCAGGAGGCACGAAAACAACCTTGTTCTTCCTTCCGTTTACTTCACTGTCCATCCAGCACATGTGTAGTCTGTATTCATTTGTGCAGAGTAAGTACCATATGGGACACAAACGTCCAGGAGGCGCGAAAAGCAATCTCGTGCTTTCTTTCGTTCATTTCGCTGGCCAACCAGTGCATGCGTAGTGTGTATTCCTTTGTGAGCAGTAAGTACTATCAGGGACGCAAGTGTTCACAAGGCATGAAAAGCTATCTTGGTGCACATGTGCAGTGCCTTTCAGCCATAACCTTGTTTCACTATCAAACACTACTGGATAAGTACACGACTTTCCCTCAAGAAGTACTGTCTCGATAGACCAGCTAATACCGGACCTGTGGACTTCGATGCAGCTTACGCATCCTAGATACCTTTGTCCCTTATAGTTCTTCTTGGTGCCCCATGGTTTTCAACAAATATGAAGTTTGCAATTAAAACGAAGCCTAAATTGTTCGTGCGTAAAAAGGATCAGGCGAGATGACCAGGAGCCGTCGTTTTAGACCCGCTTATTGCCTCTCCGAATAATTTCTCTCTGGACGATTCAAAACTAATTTTCTAAGAAAAATATTATTAAAGTTTACAGAAACCGTCGAAGCGAAACAATTAACAACTTCATGCATTTTAAAATAGGCACTTAATTTCGTACCATTACTTTTAGGACGGTTTTTTGTGCTAATGGAATTTTTATGATGCTGAATGCCTACTGTGCCCAGAACGGTAATGTTGGGTCCCGTTCAGACTGAAAGCAGTGACCGGCAGTTATTTTTATTCACCGTTATGGTAGGCGACACTGACACCTCCCTCATTCGAAGCTGTAGCAAAATATATCGCGAAATTTGCGCTTCCTGGTACACAGGGGGGAAGGTAGTTTTCAGCTTGTCGCAAAAAGAAAAACAGGAATATGGTAGTAACATTGTCAGAACACTTTATCGAGTCCATAGTTCCCTTCAGGCCACATCTTCCCTTCACTACTTTTGTTTTTCTTTTAACTGCTGGAAAGCTTTACTGTTTTCATTCAGGCGCGCGTGCGTGCGTGCGCGCGCGCGCGCACGCACGCACACACACACGCACACGCGCGCATACACGCACGCACGCACGCACGCATTTCTGCGCACAGCAAGCAATGTTTCAGATGCAAGATACGATCATATTTGATACAGACTGGTAAAGGCGTTCCAGCGCCTTTTATTCGATAAACACCAATCACCAGTGAACATACATACAATGAAGTACGTAAGCACAAAAACATGCCAATAGGAACATGCACCACCGCGTGTATACGCGTGATCACAGGAATGTCAATCTGCAAAGTAAACAAGCATGCTCTCTTCCGCCAACATAGAGAAAAAACAGACATTAAAAGGCCATTCTGCCGTTTATTTTATAGGGTACTAAAACATTGGTTTATCATTAACAAAGATTTCTATGTTCGCTATGCTTTCAAATGTCGCTATCTGTTTCTCTTCTCGCTTTTCTACAGCAACTCTGCAGAAGATATACGAACAGAAGTTTCCCATCACACATACTATACGCAGTCCGTACGGCACCGAACACCCAAAGAAAATGTTTGGAGTAAGGCATGGAAAAGTTTAACAGCGCGTGTCACGCGCAGTCTCTGCTGTCATTTCGATGCTTAACTAGAGCATACTTGAATTTCTAAGTGCGAAAACAGCCCTTACATACGAAGGCAACGACACAAGCGCTTAATACGAACTTTTCAAATCGAATCAAGGTTTATTGAATTCAGAATTGATACATGTAAACTAATGTCCAACATTTTAGGACAAAATTTTTGAATATTGGAAAACTGTCAAGTACTGACCGACAGAAAGAAAAACTTTATTGCTGCAAGTTAGTTTTAGGCCCTGCTGGGTCCCTCGACCACTGCGCGGTCCCCGCACTTAATCATGTTGGTCATGTCGGGACATGACATCGAGCAGGTGAGAGTGTCATAAACCAATGAGGAACGCTTTTGACAATAGCAGAAGCTTTAATATTAAGCAAAACAATTCAAGCCTTCCGACAGGCGGTCTGCAGGTATATTGATTCTTATAGTGAAATCATACATACACAAAAATTGCGCTCATAGACTCTTTCCCGTTCAAAAATGTTCTTGAGTGGAGAATTGTTGGGTATGACAGAACGGTGGTTCCAGAGTCAAGCGACTTACCAGGACCCACGATTTTTACAAAAGGAACGGACAGAACGCCAAAAAAAAGCGAACAGGCGATCATAAGACGTGATGTGAGAAATTTTGGTCCCCAGTATTGGTTGTAATGCTCATTTTGCTTTTACATTGATCGCGTTCGTTCACATTGCATCTTGGAAAATGACTTCGCCTTCACTTCCTCGTTCCGTTATCACGTGGGCTCCTGGTGGGCGGAGGCTTCTGGAGGGTGCAGGCGGGTGAAGAACCTTCTGGAGGGTGCAAGTGGGTGAGGGGGTGGTGGTCGGATGACAGTGCAGGATCTCATGTGGAAGATTAATTCTTACAGGTGGGTGCCGACCAACAGACGCACCCATGGAGGGTGCTCCGGAGGACGCGCCTTCTGGACCTGGAAGGTGTCCCGACGAGCTGCGATCCGTTTGGGGCGCTGGGGTACGGCTTCTTCACACACGGGCACACACCACGGCTTTTTCGCCGTAAGGGAGCTACACACCAGGCTCAGTAAAATCCCGGAAACCAAAGAAAACCACTGGCGTAAGGATCAAGTCAAGCGTCTATACGTAAGCCGTTTCTTTCCTAGAAACGGCCCAGAGAGGGCCGGAGGACACAGATTTTATAGTGTTCGAACTTCCTGGGACGGGAATGTCACAGTACTTGGAGTCAAGTGTTCCTCTCTCACCGTCGTTGATGCTTTCGAAGTCCGAACATGAATACGCACCAACTTTTCCAGTCATTGTTCCTTCAAGAGCAAATGGGCATAAAACTTTCCCAGGTTACTTGCCTGTTGGATCCACGGCGTCCGCAAAGAAAAGAGCTGGCAGGAGAAGGGAGGGAGGGGGGGGGGAGGGAGTTAAAGAAATAAAGAAAGGCGCGAGCACTCTAAACTGTAAACACAAGAGCCGGTTACCGCGACACCAAAGATCCTGCCGACACATAAAAGGTCGCCTGAGCCAACTTGTCCCAGGCGTCCCGTACGCTTGTGTTTTTATCTTCCCACCCCTAGTGTCGCCTCAGACTTCGTGGTGTTTTCTTACGTGGCGCGTCAAAGGAGGACATTGCTCCCAATCAGACGGGACAAGAAGTTCGAGGACCCCGTCGCACCCCCGTACGTGCGTGGAACTCGCGGAAACACTCGCACGCCGTACAGAGAGCATATAAAAAAGAAAAGAAAAAAACGAGATCAAGGGAGCGCCCAGCCAGCTAGTGCTCCGCAGCGCCTGGCCGCTGCTGGCACGTACTGATTCTCTGCAACGGCTCAGTCATGCGAAATGGCTGGAGAGGACAATCTTCATTTTCGTTGACCGTTCAGACCGCCGAATCCTGTCTTTAGGTGTATAAGCCTGACGCGGTGGCGCAGTGGGTCGTTAGATTTGCGTTCTACAGGATTCAAATCCGGGTCGCCGAGTCTGCATTTTGTGGGAGGTGAAGGGATGAAACGTCTTTGTGCTGTGCAATGTCACTTTGTTAAACAACACTAGCAGATTGATGTTAGACGGAGCCCTACACTAGCCTGCCGCTCCCAGCTCAAGTTCATTTCGGTGGCGTCCAACCCTGCATACCATACCATACTAAACCGTACCATACCAACCGTACTGTACCGTACCGTACCGTACCATACCGTACGATATCGCACCTCACAATACCATACCATACACTGTCATCCTTAGTGCAACGTACATAGCAAAATCCGGGAATCTGGCACCACTTTGCGCACACTGCAAATGCACCCCGATGCTAAAAACACCAAGGTAATAGGTCGGGCCAGAAACAGGCGGGAACGCGAAATTATCGAAGCTTTCGCTATGCATGTTGCTCCAGATGACCAATGCGTCAGCTCCCCTTCGGTGATGCTAGGGAGAACTGAATTAAACTACCTCAGGAATAGTAATCTTCGGCTGTTGTAAAGGCACGTGTTGATCTTTTTATTATATATTTTTTCCTTCGTATCGCTCTTGTCAGCGCCGTGTGCTCTTCCCTCTTCTGTGTATGATTTGGCGTTAATATGTGTATACAGTCATGCTTCTTCAGAGAATAAACGGTTGATAGAAAGTGCTTGTCCTGTGTGTTCGTCCCTTTCCGTATTTTGGTAGCGATCACCAATACCTTCAAGGAAGTATACAACACCATACCATGACGGACCACATACGACATACCATATACCGTACCTTACATACAACATCACAGTGACCACATCGCATCAAATTTTTTCTTTGGTTTGCTATAAAGCATTAACTTCCGGTGCCGTCAAGGTTCCATTCAATTTCTGTTCCGTGACAGCATCGTCGATTCTACTAGTGAAGAGCGCAAAGATCGTCAAGTCCGACGGTAGCTGCGGCATATGAGTGACATGGCTGTGGAAGCAGGGCAATGCTTCATCATGATTGCGAAGTATAAATACGTAATGTTCCTGCGCAGGCTCCCAGAAAGCCTCAGTTAACTTTTTGGTCCTACTTAGACTCATGGAGGAGCCATTCTTGAAGATCTGTCTTCTTCCATGCGACGGTGCCTGTACGCAAAAACAATTCACAGGCGCACCTGCAGACGTCTGCACACTTTTCTAGAGCACTCGAGCGGCATTGCCTCGCGCTAGTCAGCGAAACCTGCGATTGGCTTGTTGGGTAAAGATAACATTTTAGTGAACACATGCTGAGTGTGTCGAGTTCTTTGGCGCTTGAAAATCTCGCGCAACTGTTAGTACAGAAAGTATGCTGCCCGTAACCACAAGGCAAACACATGACCGGCTTGAGTATGGATGGATATAGGCCTGCCGTACACGGCCTCAGTTTTAACAGCTATCGGACTCCATAAGAGGTCCTGCCGCGGTTACTAATATTAGTTACAATAAGGACAAGCTGGTGATGGCTTGTATCGATAAATTACTTTGTTCTAATAACAAACAGGCCCTTCACCAAAAACTGAGCACTGACAGCTAGTGGAGGCCGAAAAATGATGCACAGGTGTCACCGCCACTGCGATGATATTTTTACAGTTTTTCCACGCAGATATTTGTGGTTTAACTACGGCGCCATTCACTTCCAAAGTGCGACGACGGAGTCCTCTAAGGTATTGATGTCGCCAGTTTCAGTTTAGTGCCGGGGTAACAAATGGAGGATATTAAATTTAAAAATTCCGTTTAAAAAGTCCTTTTGCACCATGAAAGACGCTTCATAGACCTCCCCGCAGCAAGCGACTACGGGCACGCTGCGCAGATGACACTTACCTTGGTTCCGGACACAGGCAACAGGCGGAAGTCTCGCAGCATCAAACCGCTGCTTCGCATAACTCCTGGCATCCACGCCAAGTCGGATCTCCCGCATTTACTCCTTTCTCAGCTCGCCGTGGAATCTGTCAACGCATATCAATGCACGTGCGGGGCAGTGACACAAGCACAACCACAACACACGACCAAAACCTTGAGCCTTGAGACAGACAGCGCTCAAAAAGTTCAGACGTCATCTCGTCAGCCCGCAAACGCTATGCCAAACTTCATCCCTGCTGAGCAGCGATGGTGAGTCGTCCCTTGAGTATACTCTTTGTGATCAATGGGTTGCAGCAACGGGGCAAACTCTTGCTAAAGCAGATGCACAAGTCCGCCTTCTACTCAAAGCTGCAAAGGATTAGGATAAAGACGAAACGAGTTCACCACAAAGAGTGCCAGGGATGGCTGGTTGCCTGGATGCCTGGCATGGCTGGCCGGGCTGCAAGCCCCGGCCGCTTCTAGAGACAGTGGCAGAGGCGAGACACCGCCTCGCTCCGGGCTTGACAGGGAGCCGTGTTCTGGCAGCTCGCTCTTTGCCTCCTTGCATTGGGCGCGTGCACGGCCGCCCGGACACGACAGTCGCCATTCCTGGACGTGGGAGCGGCCCCGGTCAGACCCGCTATATAAGCGCACGGGGACTCGGCACTCGGCCGACTCGCCCTGGCCACCGAGAGCGACTCTTTACCGCTACTGGATGTCCCCTCGGCGCGTAGTCGTGCCTCTGTCCTTCCTGCATACTTGGGGAGTAGAGACTGACGCGGCGTGGCTTGCAGCAGCGCCGTCTGCCGACCGGTGAACGTCCTTTCGCTTTGGCGGCACTCACGCTTATACACGGGACGGACGACCTCTTTGCATATACACTATGCATGGAGGCACGAGAGCGTGTGTATGTAGCACGCTTGGCCTCCGTCCGGACACTGCTTCTGAACTGAAGCTGGTCGTGAAGGCCTGTTTGTGCGAGTACTTGGGGGTTTGGTACAGTCGGACGCCGGGTGGAAGTTGCCAGGGTTTGTATGAAAAACGCGGGATTAAACGAAAAAAAAAAACTGTGAAGAGTTGTACAGTTATGAAATTTATGAGCGTGAAAATGGGAGCACGTGCCCGATAGCCTCGAACTGCACTTGTGGCGACACGCAGCGGCCGCTTTCAGAAACAAAGTGTAAAGGGGGGTGCACCTGGTTTTTGTTTTGCTGTAATTTACTATGTTTTTTTTTATTTCTAACCTATTTTGCACAAACTTCTGTATTTGCCCCTCTTACACAATGCCTCTCCGGAGGCCTGTAAGGTATCTGCAAATAAATAAATAAATTCCTCTGTTTATCAAAAGCGGCCAAGGCAGCCGCCGCGTATCGCCACAAGTAGGGTTCGAGGCTATCTTCCACAGGATCCCGTGTTCACGTTAATAAATTTCATGACTGTACGCATTTGGTAATGTGGTAACAGCAGAAACAAAGAGGTCGGGGTGAGAAGTCCGGCTGACCTCTAACTCCGTAACAAAAGCGAAGCTTCTGTTGTAGTTCAGTCCTTCTGTTGGAGGCTTTATGTAGCTGGTCTGTCTTCTACGTGAGAGCAATTGAAATTTTTAGTAGCGAAGACATGGCGTATACCCAAATAGCAAATGTGAGGAGCTCTGCGTGTTTTCAGAAGAATCCACAGGGAGATAATATCTCGTGGGAAACGTTGATGTCGCTTTTGCGATGTGATGGATGTAAACATGAACTTACGTTTTATGTGTGCTTTTAGCCAAAAAAAAGATAAGTGTCTTGTTGCCTTGGCAACTAATGAGACGAAAGGAAGAAGTATCGGCGAAAGAAATACGACTTACTGCCGAGACCATCGCCGGGTGCTTTTGTGCGACGATCGTGTCGGGATTGTTTATTGGGCGAGAAATGAACGCCGGAAGAGGGTTCTACAGCCACCGAAAAAGAGTCAGTGAAGCATTGCAGCAATGAAACAGCAGCTGCGAGAACTTGCTTTGGTTCAGGCGACGGTATGTGATCTTAGGGTAACGATGCGAGAAAGACATTGAGAGGATTGTCAGGACAAGAAAACTGACTGGTAAAAATAGGAAATTTATACAGAGACGCTGATGGTGCTCTGGGTAAAATCAGTGCCACAAGTCTGCTGGAAATATTTTACGCTTGTAGTTTTGTTTTTCTCTCCCCGTGAGTCTTAACGCTCTCTGAAAGGACAAGAAAAAAAACGATAAATTTGTATGCCGCAAAGCTGGGTCCATCGTAACCACCATGAGCCCTTTCAAGTCCAAAACAGAACAAAAGCTGCTTTGTCAGAAGAGGATCTCTAAAAACTAAGAACGTTTATCGGGAGTTTTATATACGCACTTTTCTGAACGGTACAGAGATAAGCCCCGTGTCGGTGCTCCCCATTCTTTCGCATACCGAGGGACATGCCAGCAGTATCGCGTTCCGTTCACAGTGGGCCAGCAACGCGTGAACGGCTCCGCGCGGCATCAGACGCGAGCAATGTGCGGAAGCAAGCAAACAAAGAAAAAGACCCCGCGGGAGGGCCGACCGACGTCGCCGAAGCGGCATCAGCAGCACACGCGCGCCGCGCGGCGGCCTGCCAGTAATGTATTCCCGTATACGTCGCTTATTACACGGCTCCGGAGGCCCGCCGCAAGTCTGCACATAAAATTGCTGCATAATGCGTTCCCCCCTTAATGCGTGCTGATTAACATAAGACGAGCTAGCTCTCTTACTAAAGCAACGTCGGCAGCGGCAGGTGGCCCTCGCTCTCGTCCCCTCATCTCACCCCTCCTCACCTTCCTGCAGAAAGCATCAGCCAGCATCGGGCCGAGAGGGGAAAGGAAGGAGGACGTTTCGGCTACGGAGAGCGGTGTGTGAGGGGAGGTAGGCGGTTGACGGGGGAAGGGAAGGTCTATTGTTTCTCGTCGGCCAACAATGTGGCAAGAGCGCCGGCGACGGCAGAGAGCGGCGTACGAGCCGGGCATAGCGCAAAAGAAGAGACGGTCCGGACAAAAGCCCCGTCGTCTTGCCCGACTGGGGGCTGCCTGGCTGGCCGGCTGGCCGATGTACAGATGGCTGGTTGGCCGAAGAGCGCTCACGGCGAAGAACAAGGAAGTCCCCCACCAACAGCAGGCACGGCCTCTACCCTTACGCCGGCAGTATGTCTGTGTGTGTGCGTGTGTGTGCGCGCGCGCGTTGGCGCAGAATTTACGGTCGAAGGAGTGCCGGCAAAACACTGTCGGCAACGACCCGAAGGGCCGCCCGGCCGCCCCGGCAAATGATGCAGGGCCGCGTTCGAATCTGTCCGGCGCGGGAAACATATGTAACGAGTGCCCGTTCGGCTTGGCGGTCGTAACGAGGACGCCGCGAACCCGGTGTTTGCGTGCAAATTGCCGGGATGCCTTTGTACCCAGCCGATGAGTGCCTGTGTAGTTTTGACTACTTGGTTAACTAAGGGTAAAACTACCTCCTGAGCGGTGATTCACCACGGTACAAGTGGAATTTTATCTTCCATGATCACTGTGGCAAGGGTTTATGCGGATAGCGTGGACCCTCCAGAGGAGAGACGGCCCGCAAAGTAAGCTTGTGCCGCGTATGCCTCGGCATCATGACAGACCGGTCTGTCGCACACTGTCACGAATATTACTCTCATCCCCCAACTCAGTCACATTCACACTCACGTCTAATCACTCATATTCACATCTGTGAGTGCGAAAGAGGCAAAAATTGTGCACTCAGGAAGCAGTGTGCCGGCCTATGGCGGAATGTGTGTCGTTCATGTCAACATTGGGTGCAGACAAGGAGCCAGGATTTTTTTTTTTTTTTCTGGGGATGCTCAAGGGTAGTATCCATAGAAGGGGCGGCGGGGTTGAGCTGGATTTCGAGAAGATCCGAGCACCCCCCCCCCCTTCCTCTTCCCCACTGGCTGCGTGAATGCATGGTTGAATTCGGCAACGCTATGGTGAATTCAGCTCGCCCAAATAACATGCACCTGTTACTGCCACAAAAAAAAGCAGGCCCATGTAGGCGTCTTTGCTGGCCCCACGTTCGTATAGCACGAGTCCCTACAGTGAGTACAAGTATCTTAGTGGAAACGCTGGCATCCAGCATCAAAGCAACCGCATGGCTGCGGGTTTCCGTTTCGCAAAGACTCGGCAGAAAATGGAATGCGAGCTGTACCCTGATTGCGAACAGCACTGCAACCTTGTGTAATGCGCTGTACAATCACGCCCATTCATGTTTCCAAGTCAACAGCTATCAAATATCGATGACGTTTCAATCTCTGACAGGGTTTGAGCTGGAACATTAACCAGGTTTATCGACGGCCAAACGTGCGCCGATTCATTGAATATTCCGCTCTTACCAAGCTCTTGCTGTTCGTGAACCAATATTTTACGTGCTGGTTAATCCCACGGCAAGCGCACATATCTTTCCTTGTTTGCTCCATCATTCTGTAATGCCGCTCTGGCACATCACACGGTGTGAACAGCTTTGAGAACAGCTTGTGGAACCCTACGAGCAGAAACCGAATGCATGAACGGGGAATTCTGGACAAATGCTTCCAGACTGCAGAACTACCATCACTTGCCGCTAGGCGTTTGACACTCAAAATTACAGTGCGAATTTCGAATATGCGGTATATTCCACTTATTTTCTATGTCCGTTGGGCATAGTCAGTGTACGTACGGACTCGTTATTTTTCTCACAATGCAAGTTTAAAACATCCATACTGAGTTACGCGGAGTACGCTAAGCTAGTCGCCAACAGATTACGCTAGTTGCTGAAACCCAGCAAAGCTGGGCATGAATAAATGAAATGTAAGAGATTACGTTGTTGGGCTACGTTGTTGAGCTCGTTGTTACATTGTTCCACGGAGGCTGGAAAGCTAAGACAGGACAAAGAGGCCAGAGATAGACCACTCATTGTTACACGTGGCCACTACACCATCTTTCCCCATTACATCCGTTGACATGCTCATCATAATCATCAGCCTGACTACACCCACAGCAGGGCAAAGGCCTCTCCCATGTCTCTCACATGCTCACCTCTCATTTAATGCATCATGTTTGAACCTTTGAGGTATAAAGGCATTTATATCGGGCACGAGCTGAGTCTACGTCTTCTTTGCAGCTTCTTGTTGCGTTGTTCGATATTCGCACAGTAATCAACCAGGAAGCCTCACAACGTAGTTTTTTGTGAAATGTGATTTGCATGCAGGAAACCACCCGACACGAAAGACCGCAGATGTGCATCAAAATAGCAATGATTTGGTTGTATTGTCTACAGCAAAGCACCAGCGCACGATGCATAAGGCGGCATGGTTCAGATGTTCCGGTAACGGCGTCCGAAACCCGAAATACCTCCGAAGAAGTAAACTCGCTTCGGAGGACGGCGTCTGTATAGGGCAGAACGTTCCATATGACATTTTTGAAGCGAATAAGTGAGCTTAGGCACGACATGCAATGGTGAGAACGCGTAACCGACATTAAGTGTACACTAATGGAAGAGGACAGAGTAATTGGAAAGGCGTGGGAGAGTCCTTTCCTGCAGATGAAGAATGGATGAGGAGGAGGGAAGAAAAGAAGACCGTACTGGAGGGGAAGACAAAGCATGTGGAGTGATAAGGTCAGCCATTCTGCAATAATAGTCTGGCCGGGACAGCCCGGATGATCATCGTGAGGGTGTTTTTTCCTAAGAGCTAAACATCCATTAAATTTATCGGTTGCTACTACGCTTCTATTAAGATGGTTTTAGTTTTTATTTTTTTCAGCTTGTTCAACGCTGAAGGCACAGTGGGTGACCTCCTACTTCCTTAGTACCATGTTGCTGTTTTTGTTTTCTGCTGCTCGCTCTATGTTGTCACACAGCCATGTAAAGCGCGCAGTACCTATGCAGGTGTCTCCCAAAGCGCCAAAGTGCATGGGTAGAGTATTTCATTGGTGCCTCTGCATAGGTAGACAAAAATCGTTGTTGACCGCAGTTGAGGGCACTATGGGGGGTATTCATGCGACGTCACAAGCAGCCATTTTGCTGCCCAGCGCGTAGCTTCAGCAGTGCAGGCCGGAGCAAGAGGCGATAATCTCTATCGACACGACTGCGACCTTTTGCAGAGCTCCACAGATAACAAAATGGCGGCTGCTGTGACATCAGTGAATAGTCCCTATACCTGCATGTTTGTGGAGTGCGGTCAACGCATGGCACTGGCACTATAGCAATGACCAACACACCAGTCTCTTCTCCAGGTTTCAGCGTACGCTACTTTTTGATAGGTTTTATAGTGAAGGTAAAGACACCAGATACATCATGGAAGCTGGCCAGAAGCAGGCCCACTCGTAACGGCCACCGTGAAAATGGTGCGCCCTCTGTTTTTTTCATTTAGTATCAGAAACGTGGGTTGTTAGACCTTCATCACATATAAAAACCAACTACAGCTACTTGAATAAATAGGAGAAAAAAACTGCGACTGGCTTATCGTATTCGATACCACGTATAGGCGCAGCGAAATGAATATAGCGTAGTTCTTGAACCACACATGACAGTAACACCGTCAGTCATGGACAAGAAAGTCTGGAGAATACGCGAATGCTGGTGACTGAGCCTTGTAAACGCCATAAGCACTGTCTTCTAGAGGCTCGTCGTGGTTAACGACGAAATAGTCAAGTGATGTGTACAGCCTTAATCAACTAGTTTGCCAGCCGGCGTCAGATGGCTGCTCTAACATCCCGACAAAATATTTCCACAATTGTAGCTGCCAACTTCAAACGCTTGTTCGTTATCTTTTAAAGTCAGTAAAAATTCAATGTTAGACGTGTGAATCATTGTCTCCGTATGCATCACACATATCTGGTGGTCAAAACGCTATTGAATTTTATTACTTATCGCTTTAAACTAATTTTTCCATTTTATGAAGTCGTCGACACCGAGAGTACCGTTTGAGCGCAGATGGAATGACGGCCCCATAAACTGTTCATTCCAGTCGAGTCGTCATTCTGGTCAGCATCGACATCGCCAACATGTTGAAAAAAGCGGTTGTACCAAGTGTCTCTCTTAGTTGAAGGTACTAGGGAACGAGAAAGCGAAGTAACATATACGTCTTGATGGCGACTGCTGGCAAGCAACTCAAGCAACCAGTTACGTTTGCCTGGTTTCCCGCCATTTGTCATATCTTTCGTAGTGATCTGCCGTAGAGGATGAGCCCAGAATGGACAATTTGTTCTATTCGCGATCTGTATAAGGCTCCAATTCGAGCTACAAAAGTAAAAAAAGAATACCTGAAGGGAGCTCGCCGACACAAGTATTGTTTTCCTTAGCTAACGAGTTTTTTAGCTACAGACTAACCGCACCCTTCTATTGATATCCCCGATGCTGTAATCACCTTTTATGGTCGCTTTGATCTGATTCCATTAGTCTAGGAAGAGAGGAACAACGGCTACGAGTTTTGACAGAACCAAGCGCCTTGCCCCAGTACCACTCATGAAGGAACAGTTAGCCCGTTGCATTATAGCTGTTGCTCCGTCCGAATCATTAAAATTCGCGTGGGTTTCCAGCATTGCATTAAACAAAATTATTTCGGTGAGCATCGCCCGTACAAGCCTCTCATACCAGACTCTACGGTCGCTGAAACTCGTTCTTGTATGCGCACCGCAGTCAACACTGAGGCACATCCATTTGCTCTAAGAACCCTTTCCCATAACGGTGCGGTTCCGATAACTCACGCTTTAGAAACTCCGTCTACGCGAAGGCAGCGCATCGCTATGCAACAACAGGCACGTTCGAGACCTCATTCTTGGGTGAATAACAAGAACGTGCCGAAGGCGCACAACCCCTGTCGACGACGAGATCTAGCTCTCAGTCTTCCATTCGAATCCTCTCCGGCCGTGGCGCGCACGAGGCCCTTGCAATGGATGGCGCGCGCAAGCGGCTCCGTATTCGAGACACGGCTCGCAACGACCAAGTTTCGGTGCCAGTTATTGATAACCAGTCAGTGGCCGCGGCGCCGAAAAGCCACGCCATGCATCAAGGAGGGCACGGCCATTAACCATGCACGCGGCATGGCACGCGTCTGATCGCGCACTCCGATGCCTGGATTTCCCCCGGCGCGACCGACTGGTACTAGGAGCCCAAGTGCGACCGCCGAGTCAACCCGTCCTCAACCAATTCCCTCTCTCTTCTCCTGGCCATGTCTCGGCCATGCCAGTATGCGAATGAGAATACACCTGTTGCCGGTGTGTGCATGCAGGGGCTTGTATCGCACCGTCGGAACTCCAATGTCTCAACTAAGGGGAGACACTCGCCAGGGAGGTGATAAGAGAAATCCAGGAGTCCGCGGTGAAGATAACAACGGTCATGTTGTTTCACAAACAAGATTTCGCTGTCATCCGGTGTCGGTGGGAACAAATGAGTCTTGTATAGACTTGAATTAAACGTGTTCTGCTGACGAAGAGCCTTGTGAGTGTCTATACGCGTCGTCTATATTACTACCGGTTACTCGGATTTTCTCTTCAAAGCCGTCATTCCGTGCAAGGCTTCCGCTCGCAGATGACGTTAGACCTTATAACGTTAGCACCATGAGCGTTTGAGAAGCATCTGCGTCGTTGATCGCTACCGAGTGAATGTGGTTCACTGAACAATACAATCACTGGATAAACGTAAATTAACCTAAACATACCGCTCCTACCAGTTAGGTATCAACTATTGAGACAAAATTCTGCAGGGCGCGCGACTGATGATGTTTGCTTATAGTTGCGAAGTGTGCTATTGTCCGAATGATTTCGCTAGCACATATTATAGAGTCCAGGGTCTAGTTTTATCTCCACAAGTGTGATCTGCAACCACCGGCTGATAACAAAGCTGTATGAATTTGATATTACACGTGTGTCGAGGGTACTTTTGTCCCCGATAGTACGTCTACACTAGTACCATAGCGGCCAGCACGCTATGATGCTGACACACAGTAGACGTTTTCAGCATACCGGATCCGTATTAGCATAAACATAAACGGGTATACCGGAATCATGCTGCTCACGCGATGTGGCTCCCCCTTGGTCCATCCTGTAAACCAGTACACGTCTCCGCTAATACGTCTCCGGTGTGCCAAAGCGTTTAATGCCCGAACGAGGGACCTCCTGTATTCCATATTTAAGGAAACATCTGTGAACCTGATTCACTAAACTTCATTGCTCAGACATAAAACAAACTGAATACATACTGTCTACAACTTTGGTGCGTATATCTAACCAGGTACCAGGTACCGGAGCAGCCACCACATTGCGATGCTGGCATACAACACTTAAACGGGAGAGTAACATCGTTCCCAGTTTAGGGATTGCTTGAAAAACGCCACTCGAATATAAGATGTGACGTAAGCAGTGGTTATCGGGAGTTGAACGCCAGGTGTAATTCTTATGACTCGGGGTGCTGGTCAGATGCCGCGAAACTGTTTCTTAGGTAAGTGACACATGATTCATGACGAAGAAAGCAGTGCAGCCTGGTGTTTTCCAGGAAAAACTCGGCGCGTGCCTAAAACGAGCACTGACTTCATTTTGGCACCAAAGTGCTCTCCCTGTATCCCTCTCATAATAGGACGGCCTGAACCGCATTCTGCGCTCGAACTAAACGGTAAGAAGTGCGTCAATTTTAAACAAGAAAAGTAAGTTTCCCACTAATTTAGTGACGTAACCACTCCGTCATTTGCCGCATCAACTAAAGTATGCTTGGCGCGTGGCTCCATGGACATCGCCATGATGAAAATAAGCACGCTGAATGCACCACTCTCAATAAAAAAAAAAGCCCTGAGGCCTGACGATGTCAATAGCGGTATATACGCCGGCAGCCGGACTGTGCTTTCTGCCTTTATAGTTAACCGCATGATTGAGTTACCGGAGCAAATTTGATGATAAGTGAAGCCTGCTTTCCTTGCCAGACCGGCCAGTAAGAGCTTTAACGATTACTAAACATTGCAACTCTTTCCCCATGCGGTTGAGTTGCCAGTTTCAAACCACGCGCTCTTTTCTGCTTGCATATGTGCACAGTGGGAAAAAAGTATATGTGTGCCTATGTACGTGGTATGTTTACAATGCGCTCCAAGGCGACACTCAAGAGTGCACAGAGTGATTTCTGCGGAACGCTATCGCCTGCCTTAGGCACGCGCTGAATTCGGTGATTATTATGATCCTTCGTTGACCTGATACGATTGAATTTTAGTACCATCTTGAGTGAGACTCAATGCTCGGCGTTCTCCTGAAGCTGCATTTAACGGTTGCTGTGAGCGCTGAAGTGCGCAGTCAGAGAATGAAACCTCCCGATACAATTTGAGGCTGCACGTGCACTCATCGACTTTTTTTCTGTCCCACAGTGAACAAAAGTAATGGAGCAAATTTCAGCATGTTAAGCCTAAGCTAAGTTGCAGTCTTTTCTTCAAACGATCTCTGCAGGTGCGCCATAGCACAACACCGCTGTAGTTTATTTATATTGTTACGCGGTGGCAAGCCAAACAACGGGACGACATGCAGATATTATGAAATACGCTGCTATGACTGCGGGCCTAGCACGAGCGCTCCGTCCTGCGTCACTGCCCGCTTCGTCTTCTTCTTTGGAATGATATGAACACATTTGATTTATTTAAAAATTTTGATATATTTGGAATTTTAAGAAATCCCGGCTCCCGCTTGCACTGCATACGAAGGCTCGACTGATAAGCAAGCGCAAAGCATTATCTATCTGCTAATTAGTTTAATCAAACATTTTAATGAGCAATGTATACTGCCAGAGCTGAAGCAATTATCACGGTGCGCGTGACGATTATTCGCAATGTTGTCAAAATCACTTAGTCATGACGCTGCGTAAATTATCGCAATGTCGCACGCCACCGAAATTCAAGCTTACTTTTTCTTTAATTTCCACTTTCTCATTTGCTTGTGCTCATTAGTATGTTTTTTTTTCCCCGTGAAGTGATTTCGCCATCCCAAGTTTCTTCTGTCGTTGAGAAAGAGCTGCAGAATTACACTCGGGCATAGCCAACACGAAGCTTCCGTTTTCCTTACAGACCGCTTTAAAGTCCATTACCCCGTCCAGGCTAACCAGACGGGTCTTAGGCAGTCTGCTTTCAAATGGTTTTTTTTTTAATTTCACCTAATCCGCGCAAACCACTCGGTACCCAGACATCGAGCAATAATATTTTACCCATAAAACAGCAGTAGTATTAGCTATCCCGCCATTTGCCATTGTGCAGGCCTATTCCGGAGGCGCGTTCTTTTTTTGCAAGCTTCGCGCAGCGGATTCACTCATTTAAAGCCCGCTTAGACCACTGCTTGCGTCGGCGTTCTTCTTACCATAATGCCTGTCTAGACGGTGACTAATGAACCCGACGATATCAAGGAAACGCAAATTGATAAAGACCGGAACTTGTTTATCCGTCTGGCTGTTTTTTCTTATTTCGACTACTAAGCGTAAAATTCGAATCCAAGCGAATGAGCACGCGGTCGAATGCGGTTGCACTTCCGATAAATCCGGCGGGTATCGAGCAATCCCATTTTAATTAGCCGGCCCAACTTTTGCGAGCGATGTTACCACGAACACAGTTGCGATGCGTCATTTTCATCAGAACGTACGATATTCGTTTATTCAATATCTCGTTTCTATTTCTTCCATCTTGCGTTGAGGCTGTTCAATCAACAACATAGCGAATAAAACGGACATTGGTGGGTTCCGTTCGCAAAACTTGCGCCAAACTTACTTATTCTTCTTTTTGGTAAATTTCGCACGCAATGGCGAATTGTTTATGCCCTTCTGACAAATGCAGTCAATGTTATCACCCTGCGGTGGTTTACGTGGCGTCAGTGGTTTGGGCTATAACAACCCTAAGCTTAGAATGCACCAATAGAAACATTGGACGACAGATGCCTAAACAGCGCTTATGTGATTATAATCATCAGTTAGCAATATACGCTGCCGCCACACTGACTTATCTGTGCTTTCATCATCAGCATCGTCATCATCATGCAACAAGCAATCAACGCCCACATTCTTCACGCAAGTGTATCATAAGCAACTGGTCCCATAGAGTTTGCTATGTCAAGCAGCTTGACTCAAACGTAGGCCGTACGAAAGAGACATCTTTTCCTAGCTTCTTGTGTCCACCTGATATATACTCTTCAGCACAGAGCAAAATTTTGGTCTATTAGTGTTAATCACAGTACATCTGTGAAGTGCTGGTCTCCCCATAAATGCACCAAATTAAACTTCACAGCCGCTAGTCCAGTTTTACTTTCCCTGTGAACTTGCTTCACACTCTATGCTACGGGCAGCTATGCCTTCGGAAACATGCAAGAACGTGTTATTAGTGATATTTAGTTCAATACTTAAGCGGCAGAACACGTATTTAAATTTAAGTGCCAAATAATCTCATATTTAAGTGAGAGAAGCTTAGCGTTGTGCAATAATGCTCGAAACCATGACTACCTGCACAGAGACACTGTGAGCATTATCTGACTTCCAATGGGACAGTTAGGCTACAGAGCTAAAGTGTTTCATCTTTGTAAAACAGCGCAAAAGAAAGGACAAGCATTGTAAGATACGTGGGCTTTCACAAGGGCATCTCCAAGAACACGATGAATTGGCAATAAATCTCTCTGCCATTTCCTTATTGTCACGTCTTGAGCACTAAACTCAGTCGGCTTTATAAATTTCTTCCTTGTCCTAAACTCAGGAATGCAGAAGCAGAAAACAAAAACCCTATTAGATGACCCTTTCGGATTCACTGCCCTATGAACAAGAAGTACGAGCTATTGAAACTACATCAGGCACCACGAGCACGACAGTCGTGGTGTCTGATCGTGATATGTATTGATTCAATTAGCGATGTGCTACCTTCGAGTTTCCTTTTAGCAATTTTTTAATAGAATCTTTCGCTTTGTAGTATTGCTACAGAGCGTCAATACCCACGTGTCATATACTGTGGAGACACGTGGATCTGCTTAGTGATATTGTTATCTCATAAGCTATTGCTTCCAGGAAGAGTTGAAAACCAGTAACTAGCACACTTTTAACCCCACAACCCTGCAGTCACGTCACCGATACTGAGGCGGTCCTACAACCTCTCCGCGTTTTCCGCGCGATCTCGTTTTCGTAAGATTTATCACCGTTACCTGCTGACGCTTTATTTAGCTGTGAGACCAACCGATTCAGCGACTATTACCGCTTCGAGTTGCACCTCCCAGTTTGTAACCGTTAACCGCTTCGATTCTTTCAATGCGCGCCTCGTGTCTGGTGGTGCCACCCCCCACCAGATGGCGCGCGCATCAGTAATAGGGCCAGCGGCTTGGTTCATCTAACGTTGCGAAACTAAGCCCGCTCTGTCAGAGAACAAATATCGGGGACTGTCATTATATTTTGTATTCTCGTTGTTTGCCCCGCGGCACGCTCGTACCCTGTTTTGAGCATTCGATCTGGACAAACAAAGAAATAAACTCCAGCGTACACCCTACAGTCTTCAGGCAAACAACCAAATCTGTTTGGATGCATCACGGGAAGAAAGGAAAATAAAAGCAGCGAACCAATTATGTCAAGGCGAAGCATAAGGGGAAGGAAGGAATGAAATCATTAAGATAAATGGCACCGTAGAGTTGCGGCATTTAGCTCCATTTTAGGCAGCGGCCGCTATTAATCATTAAAAAGGTATTTGCAAAATATTAATTACAAAGCCGCAACAGCACGGGGCCTTGGAAAACGGCGGTCAACTCATTTCCGCGATATCGCCCTTGTAACGAGAAGGAAGTTATTACGGCGACTGTCAAGGCGACCGCTTTTGTGATAAATCGCCCGGTTACCGCCGTCGTCTAGAGACGTTCTCGCAGGCTCTAAAGAAGCGGTGGTTTTAGGGAAACGAACTTCCTGTTGTATTTTTGTTTTGCTTTGAGAAAAACTCCTCAAAACTATTGCGCAAGGCTTAGGAACAGGCTTGAGGACGTTGATTGTGATGGAAATCACTTTTTTTTTGCCCGTCTATGAGGACGAGGGGAAATTCATCGAGTATCAAGAAGGATGACCAGGCATCAATGTGCTTGTTTGGCTAAAACGAAATTTCGCAGTACCGGATGTCGGCTATTGCGCACCAACGGCTCGTGTGTCTTACGTGATGGTAGTTCACTATACCAAGTCCTTGAGGTAAGGCTAAGTAATTTAAAAAAAAAGGGTTTTAAGGTGAAAATATGAATTGCGGCAGAGTATTTTCAGTGTCGACGGACACCAGAAAACCGATGAAATGTCTTGAGTAGTAAGCTGGTTAACAAATTTTTGATAATTAACTTTTTAACTACCGCAGTTACGCAAAGCTTAAAACTAAAGATTTGTAGCCGGTCATTAGTATTTAGCCGCATCGATTTTTAGAATTTTGAAAACGCAATTATTCGCGGCTCTGTGGCCCAAAACTTTTTAGCGACACCTTTCCAAAATACGTGCGCTTTCGAGAACCATGCAGGCGATGCAGCCTTTCCAGTGCACGTCACTATAGTCGAAAAGTACTCATTTTGTCGATCCACCGCGCCAAAGGTTATCGCGTTTTAGAAATTCTGGAAACTGGTATATGGCGATTACTAACGACCGGCTAGCAATTTTAAATTGCAATTAGAAGCTTCATTACAACTGTGAAAAAAAGCTTCTTAAAAATTAGTTCATTAGCTTACTGCATGATTCATCGGCTTTCTGGTTTCCGCCAGCACCGGTAATACTATGCCGCAAAAGCCACATTTTCCCTCAGAAAGCCTATTTCTGAAACAGACTTCAAGTCTGCCCTGAAACACCTGGCCCAGCCTTGAAACGGCCTCGCTTGGTATAGAGATGCGTAAAATCTATAGAATAGACAACTGGGAGGCTAGATGCCTGTACTCTCTTGTTAAACGGATACTGGCAATTGCAAATGTCGGTGTGTGACAAAACCCTGGGTCCTGCATAGAGTCCTGAACCAAAGTCTTGGATTCAGGGATAAAAGTTTCCTGGGTCCGTTATACTGGTGACATCCCCTTCGAATTACCACAAGCCTTCAGAATAGTTCAGATATCGAACAAGCAAAAACAGTAGTAAGCACAGTGAATATACATTAGTGGCTGGTTTAGAAGGCAACAGCCCTGACGCAGTAGTGAGCGAGAGTGTCCCCCAAGGTCTGCTATGTTGACAAAGTGAAGTAGCTCTGGTATGGCGCAGAAAAGTACTCAAAATAATTATGTCTCAGTTTGTCTTGTAAAAAGAGGTGCTTTTATTTTGTTTATCATATATTTACATATAATTTAGAAATACAAAATTTAAGAGAAAAAAAAGAACATCTGGTTCATTTTTACAACAATTGCTGGTATAAATTACACTCGGAACCGGCATACACTCTCAGAACACACATAGCCTCTCGACGCAGCGAGAGACAGTCGCGTGAACACCTCACTACACAACTTCTGTAGGCAAACGCACTCACACGTGCACAGACAACTACAAGAGAGGAACAATTCATCGTAGCAGACTGATCACCACGCGAACGTGAGAAATATATACAGGGACTAGCACACTTTTTTTCACGTGGTGACAGTCCTATGAAAGCGACCTCGCGGCAGCAAAAAATACGTATAGGTTCTTTTTTTTTCTATTGTTTTCAAAAGATTCCGCCACGCGAACAGCCCAGAGCACGCAGTCCTCTGTGGGCAACGCAAGACAGGTCTCCATACTTGTTTTTTCAACATGCAAATTATCCACGTACCTTTTCGTAATTCTGGGTAACTCTGAGCCATAAACAAAAGCACGTAAGTGAACACAGCATCGCAGAATATTTCTGGCACTTCAAGGAAGAACAAATAATTTATAATTTATTTGCTGTTGACCTTGAAACAGTGGTGATTGAACAATAACTTTGCACAGACGGCGACAAATGTTCTTTGAATGGCTTAGGCACACATTTTGATCTGCTTTTGTGAATGAATTGGCGAGAAGTGTAGTTCACTTGAGTTGTTGTATGCTACAGGTGGGATTAGTCATCTGTCCTCGACATAGAATTTGTATTAGTCGCTTGTTCAAAGGGTAGCAGCGATATTTGCACTGCTTTCGGCACGTTTGTTTCTGCGACACAGGACTATTACTTCAAATCATCAAAACAATATAATCCGTGTGGAAGGGACTGGCAATGTTAACGAGTAAAACTACACCATTCAAAAGCCAATACATTAAATATATTTGGCCCCTGAGTGCTTGCAACATAACGGGTTGAAATGCGAGCTGAATGCACAGTACAAACGTTACTGAAAATTAATTTTTAACATGTAAATCAGATGGCAAAGCGTCACCGATAACGCAGTTTTTTTTCCTGCGTGATAAATTCACCGAAAGAGTCACTCCTATGGTAGAAACGTAAAATAGTGATAAGTTTCCAGCTTATTCAAAGCGTGACGATTTTTCTCTTGCTCTGCAAAATTCGGCGAACTGCCGATAATTTCACAGCAGGCTTCGCCTTTGGTAACTGTTTACGGGGATGGGCCGTTATGATGAAGGCGTGATTGCGAAAAAAAAAATGGGATAAATCGCAGAAGACCACACAGGAAGAACCAGGTGAGAAAATTTTGAAACCGTTCCCCCAAAAGTCGAAAAGACTGTGCAAGGCTCCAAACAAATCGCTCTTATCCAACAGTTCCATCGCCGTGTTATGACGCCTTTCTGATAATGTCAGTGAACAACCAGCAGTTGTGCGTCTTGATAGTGTCGATCAACTAACTTCTCAAGGAATCCGGTACCTCGACAAATCAACCCTTCTAGGGAAAGATGGTGACGTCATTGACCTCTTCGCCAACGGAAATACTGTCGATCAACTAACTGATCAAGAAAACCAAAACCAATCCAGTACCTCGACAAATTAACCTTTCTGCCCCCCAGGGAAAGCTGGTGACGTCATTCACCTCTTCGCTAACCAAAATAGTTTCGATCAATTAACTTCTAAAGAAATCCGGTACCCAACAAACAACCTTCCTCCTTCTTAGGGAAAGGTGGTGACGTCAGTAAGCTCTTCGTAAACAACATGCGACCAAACTTTCACGTTCTACTTCTGCAGAAACGGGAAGATTAGAGGGGGCACTATGTTATATTAAGCGGAGCGCGATGCAAATAAGCAAAAAGAGGCACCGAACACTGCGGAGCTTATGTACTTACAGCCACCGAGAATGCAGCATACGAACGGTCCTCGCACTTTTTAGACTAGCCCCAAGCGAAACGCAGCATATTGCCGCGAGGAGGGAGTGCTGAGGAAAGTAACGAATAAAAAAAAGAACAGCAAAGTTTAAAGGAAGAATAAATGAAACAGGGGAGAGGACAGGGGTGCCCGAGATGACACCGGAACGATTAGCGCTCGAAACCTCCGCAGGCGCCTATGGCAGCTTCGAGGCATGCTTGGCGCGCGCGGAGAGCGTTTGAACAAATGAAATGGGGCCGTCCGAAGGAACATACTAAATGAGCCCGCCGCCGCGAGAGGTCATGACGGCTGCCTTGTGTGCGAGCGCTTGCCTCTCTGGCTGGCGGGACCGGCGGGGTATGCGGAGAGAGATGGACGGCAAAAGGAATAGCAAGCATGAAAAGGAATACAAAGAATAAATGAGAAGGAAAAATCGCTCGAGGAATGGCAAAAGAAGATACACAAAGCGACGGCATCTTCGGAAACGAGCCGGCGGGCTGCGGGAAGGGAAGAGCAAAAAAAAAAAGGAATGGAGATGGCGCTGCCGTCGTTCGGAAAGCGTGTGCGCGTGAGGAGCGATGGACGGCGGCCGCTTGGTGGCGCTGCGGCCTGCTTTTCGGGCTCCGCCATTAATTTCGTCGCTCCACAAATGTCTCAATTTCTCGCGAGTGGAACACACACACACATTCGCCTGCCTGAGGAGGGACAAAAGAGCAACGGCATCTTCGTCGGAATGTCAACTAAACCCCCACCCCCGTAAACTCCCTTAGGCTATCAGCTTTTTTTTTTTCCTCCATCGGTATTCGAGAAACTGAAACGCCGCCAGGGGTCACTTAAGTGGCGGAGAGGCGAGAAGGAGCGCGGTGCAAACACGCTACGTGGTACGGAGCTTGCTAAATAAAGGCTACTCGCTGTAATTTTTACCTAGTGCATAAGGTAGACAGAAAACTAACATTTGTGTTAGGTATGGGCCGCTGGTTGAGGAAGGTGAGTTCGGGCTGAGCTCAGCCCGATATACTAGGGGAAAGTTTAAGGGTACTTTAAAGCCTTAAATGATGATATTATGACTGGCAACATCTAGGAATAATATTATCCGCAGAAGTAGAAGAAATTAAAGGCAGAGAGTACGCTACTCAAATTTCGCTATGAGGCATGAGGCTTGCCAAAATTAGAAGAAAACCTTCGCCCTGTTGTGCGGAAGTCAGGAGCCCTACGAAGGCGTAGCGGTTATCAGACCGATGGAAATCCAATGCTTCGAGTATTTTACAACGGCCAAAAGAAAACATTTATTCATGCATTAAGGCTAAGTATCGTAGTTAACACGCTTGAGAGATACACGGCCGCAGGTTATTCGGCGTTGTTAAGGGCGCAAGACTGTCGGCGTGGAATAAAATGTTTTTATCCGTCCTAAAAATTAAATTACGCCTCGAGCTTAGGCTTGTTCTTGCGCCTATTCCTTGTTGGTCCTCACTGAACATTCCACAAAGAATGACACCCTAATCTACCAAGAGCCCTACTGCGGCAACCCCGCGAAGGGGAATGTCCGTATTGACCCTCACGTTAGTCCTCAGAACACGGCTTGTCCTCACTGAACAGTCAACCCAAGTCCACAAAGAATGTTTGGCACCCAATTCCAACAAAAAGGCTCGTATGACACCCCGGGAAGGACGCTGACACTTAAAGCCGCGAGCAATTAATGGCGTTAACTGTGCCCGCTTCACGCTAGTATTACGGAGATGGATTCTACGGGCTCTCCTTCCCCATGCAGCTGTAAAGATGACGATCGCAGTCTTTCGCGGTTCTTTACGACCGCAGCCTTTCGCCGGCCCCCGCCGCTCGCTTTACGACCTTTAGCTGAGGAAGATGACGCTCCATGCACGACGACGGCAAAGCGCGCGAGTTTGTTGGCGGAGCCTTCTTTTACTCAGCCTCCTTCTCCAGGCTGGGTGACGGGGCTTCCCCCTCCCGTAGAGCGTACGAATTCCTGGCTTCACCTCCGTGACGTATATGACTGGCGGGGAACGAGTTAAGGCAACGACGGTGTAGCTAACGCCGACTGTTATGAAGGCGCAGTTTCTCGCCGGGAGCTGTTGTGAAGATAAGAAGGCGGCGAACACCGCTCGCATATCTTATCTAGCTCTCACGGTGCGAGGGAGAGAGAAAGAGAGACAGCCTTCCGGTTCTTCGAGCTTGCGGATGGGTGTCAAGGCGTCGCAGTCTTTCACACTGTTTCATTCATCAGCTTGCAATGATTACTTTTTTTTCCTCGTTAGCCGGGACGGGAGCTTTTGAAAGGACTTGCGAGCTGAAAGGGTGCGGTTATGTTTTGTACACCGTTTTTAGAGGGCCGGCAAAAGTAGCGGTCCTTTTTCTGCTACTAAGTAAAATGTTCGAGCCTACTTAACACTCCTCTACACTTGGTACACTACGCTGGACTTCCTCTGACTGGCGGGCACATGACATCCGATGAATTTAGCATTAAACTTAGATTTGTCATACACACACTTTTTAATATGTGCGATATAGAAATCACCTCTAAAAGCGTTATGCTAATCATAATCCCTTTTCAGTGCGGGCGATGTAACACAAGTAAAAGTGCTAAGCCATTCGCTACAGCCAATGCGGGAGTTGTACTGGTACGAGCACAGCAAACGCTCCGCGATTCTTTGCCAATGCAGGAGTTGTACTGGTACGAGCACAGCAAACGCTCCGCGATTCTTTGTCCTATCAGTGAAAGGGACCTTAAGATATTCAAGCCGTTTAGTCTTTGAAGATGTTGGAATCGAATTGCTGACGGTTGCTGACAGCTGCGAATTGCTTGCTGAATTGCTGTCAATTCAATTGCCGTGGCTGCTGATGTGAACACAAAACCGACAGAAGCAAGGATTTACGGATGGAAGTATGCACTTTCAGAATAATGCACACCAAGAGAAAGCAGCCCAGAAACACACCTTCGAATTAATAATTACATTGCGCACACACGGCAAAGTTAATGGCAAACAGGCAATTCAGTGAACGCAATAAATTTAAATGCTGATGAGAAAATGACGCGAAATCGTTTAATACGCATAAACTACTACTACTATCTACGCCTAAACTGCCTTTAAGTTGAAGCAATGAAAACAACTCCACTCTATTTAAGTTCTTTGCCTCTTTCTCAAGCCTTGCTGATGCAAGATTTGTTCAAGATCAGCACCAGCCAGAACTGCTGAAGTGCAACCAAATATAGCGATTTCCAGTCCGCAACATGTTTTCTTTCTTCAAGAGCTCAGGTGAGGGCCAACAGCGAGAAACTATAAATACGAAAATTAAGTCTCAAAGATTTAGTTTCCTTTATGGAACTAGTGCTCCCTGACGAAAGAGTACGCCTGGTCCCACTGCCGTCTGCCATGTTCAACACAGAAGACTTCTAACTTTGTGCTCTACTGACTTTAAATTTTCACTTTCTGCTGTGAAATGATTACACATTTTAAAATTTTCCTGGAGTTTGTCATGCGGGGCTGCTCGTAGAATTTCGCTCGGTTCTATATCAACCACTGTTATCACTACACTCATTTCTCAAACAATGTGTTGCACCCCATCTAAGGTACGAGGATATTGGACGGTAGACCCTATATCTATGTCTCCGTTGCTTGTCATACCAAAGCATTCAAACTAAATTTGAGCACATTATGCCTCTTCCCTAGGGTCAAGCGGAACCTTTCCTTTCCTCAAACGTTACCTAAACGTGGATGCCGACATGACAATTCGCTGGCTCCACGCGCTGATAACAGCTAGCACAGATGCAAAGTAAAGCTAAACTAATAGTTAAGTCTGTTATGTTAGCTCTCTTGTATGCTAGATGAGGTGGCAGTTTATGGTGCATTTTGAGAACCGTCTATCACACTCAAGGCGCTCTGCGTGCTCAGGAACACTGTGCAAGGAAATTAAGTTTATAAATTCTTTAAAGCCTCTTTATCCACGACCTAACGCATACATGCAAGACAATGCCTTCAAAAAGAAGTACAGGGTAAATCTGTTGTTTATGTATTGAGAGGTGTTACGAGAATACGAAATACAGCTAAACCAGTCTTGCACACAGTCGACAAAAAAAATATATACCGAAAATTTTGCCTTCATCTTATCTGTCACCACTTTCAAGACGAGAAAACAATACATGAATGAGTTGAAAGAACCACATAAAATGCATGCACCGTGACTACTGTTTACGAAATGATTTCTGTACGGTATCCTTAATATCGTTGAAAGAACGCCAGATTGCATCAATCATAAAAACTCTACAATGAGCAGCACTACTCGGGAGCATTTCCGCACGAAACTAAGCTTCAGTGTAGATGTTAAGAAGACTAACTGAGCTTCAGTCTTAATTGTTAAGAAAGAAACTGAGAGCTGTCCGCACTGAGGTTAACATCGCTACTTGACCATAACAAAAACTACCAATGCAGCCTACAGCCAGATTCACTCAACCCCGCAAACCCATACTGTCACAAAGTGTTATCAACTATGCACCGTAAACCTGCACATCTCATACAATGTTTAAGTTGCCGGACGTTAAGAATGCAACTAAAACTTGATTTTCTTCATATCAGGAATCGTCTTTTTTCAAACCCTTAAATGGCACTAAGGAACACGGCGAAAAGATACCGTAATATATTTGAAGACGAAAAACCAATGCAGGTAATTCATTCACTAAGACTTCCTGAAAGTGAAACGAAACTTCTGGCCTCGCACCCTTTTGTCATGGACAAATCCAGACGCGCTCTCCCGAATAACCGATAGCCTTCGGCCTGACTTGCGAAGCGGTATGTCCTCGTACATCGAAAGAGGGCCAAACAATGTCGGCTGGACACCATTTAACACGTACTTTAAAATGCCAGAAACCTTCTTCTAGCGTTGCGAGGTGATCTGTATCTGCCTGGGTTCTTGCCGGCACCCTACCAGGAAGGGAGCCTTCTCTTCAAGCCTCATATCGAAGAAGAGCGCCGGCGACGGCCGTGTGGTATCCCAGGAAGCGAGAGTCAGCCGCTTACGCGCGCTTGTTACGGGTCCGTCGTGACGACCGTGGCACAACGGTAGCCGACGAGGGGAAGAACAAGGGAGGAGAAGGGCAAACACTGGTAATTGATAACAAGACGCGGGTCACGACACCACCACGCGCCCTCGCGAGCGCCCCCTCGGCGAGACCGTTGAGCACGCACTCTACGAGCACAAGCCCAGAGGTGAGCGTCGTGAGCGACCTGTTTGGCCGTTCGGTGCAAAGGGTGCCGGCCGCGTGCGTAGTAAAGCCGACTGAAGGAGAAGCGGGAGGGAAGGAGGAGGGAGTGATCGCCATGAAATCCTCATTAAGGGGCGGGCCTAGCAGGCCTCCCCTCTTTCAGCCTCCTCTTTAAGACAGGAACAGTTCCGAGGAGCATGGCTGCTGCTGCTGCTGCTTCTTCCTGCAGCTGCCCGTCTAGGGCGAGCATCACGCTACCAGGACCGCCGGGGCAATGGAAGGACGTTGGAAGGATAGAGAGGAAGAAGGAAAGGTGTACGCGTAGGCAAAGGCGTTACGAGCATCGGTTCACGACTCTCCGGTGGCCGGGCTCTTACATCTTTCTGCCTCTCGTTAGCTTTACATAGCGCCTAGCGTGCACGCATCTTCGGTGAAAGGCCGTCGGTGCTGGCTGTGGAGAGACGTGCTAGAAGCGGGAGGTACCGCTATCACAGATACCTCCGCGATCAGCCGGCTTCGCCGCGAGGAGTATCGCTCTTATACGAAGGCGTGCCGACGAGGTGCTTCATTGCTCGTCACGAGCTTTTCGCGTGGGGTAACACGGTGCTTAAAAGTGTTCACTGATTGAGCTATTGGCGAAGGGCAGGCGGCTAGATCTTTGTTCAGCAACCCCCTCCCACTGTTATAAGGAGGCGAGGATGGAGACCGTGATGGAAAAGTGGATACCGTGATCGCGAGAGGAGCGCTCTTTGTCAAGCTGGAGCTATTATCGGAGAGAACACCTGGTTGCTTCCGGCGTTGTTTTCAACTTTTGTTTTGAGAGCTGCAAGATGGGAGCGCGTGGCGAGTATTTGGGAAAGAAAGACGTTTTGCACCATCCCAGGTTTATGTGACACTGATAATCAGAACAGTTCTCTCATGTGGAAATTGAGACATTGCAGCGAATCGTATCGTGACGCTCTTAGCAACATCTGGTATTAGATGGACCCTTCAGTATCTTATCAAGTGGAGAATTCCTTTTTACGTAGTAGCATAGCAACTTTTTTTTCTGCAAGGAAAGGAATGACACAAAATTTCACACCGTTGTTGCAAGCAATCAGCAAAAACGTTTTCCTGAACGTCAAAAATCAAAGCTATTGTGAACTGAGCCTGCGTCGATTGCACATATTTTTCGTGCGCAAGAATAAAAACAATGTTTCTACGGCGCTTCGTGGGACGAGCATCCAACAAATCAAAGAAATGCTTCAGTTTGTTTTTCGTGCAAAGCACGGCGATAACGAATAAAAATATTCGTTCACTCTGCTAATATTGTGAAATATTAATTTCACCGGCTGTTAAATTATACTTTTGTGGAGACCTGTCGGCGTCACCCAGCATTCACGAGAAAGTAGCTCTTCCAGTTGCTCTAGAGCGCGTTGAGCGCACCAGTCATGCATTTACAGCATAACCATCTGTTAACAAGAGTCTGCATGCCACTGACCGCCCACGAGATGCGGCTGATATCACTAAGGAAAAAAAAAAGAAACACTTCATAAATTACCTACCAAGTTCAGACTGTACCAAGATTCTGTCCAGGCAACCTCAGAGCACGTCCAACGACGCAATGCTCTAGAGTACATACGTATAGACAAGTTTGGTTTACAGCTGCAGCGACCGATACGTGATTCTTGCCGACTGCCTCGGCTTGCTGCTAGTACAGGCACTGATACGTAGAAACGAAGTTCTAGACTTCCCAGAAAGCGGTATGCCCCAATATTTCGCACAACTACCTAGGAAGCCAGAACGCCCTGACTATCCGTGCGCTGCCTGGGCCGAGACGCATCTTTGGAGACCGCTCGTACAACGCAACACTCACTCAAGCCTTACGTACGTATCACAAGAGGAAACGTGTTTTGCGGCACTAACTCACCCCTCTGAGTCTTCCGACAACGTATCACTCTGTTCTCTACAGTCGAAGAGGGCCAACGGCCTACCGTAGCACATGGCCGTACTTATCCATACACCTCCGAATCTGGGAATTCACTTGTGCCAATCTTTTGTTGAGGATCTTGACGCTGCGCTCAGGTAGGAAAGGCAAGTAGTTATCCATGCCGGGATCACTGATGTTGAACGCACTGTACAGTCTTCGGCCTATGTCCCGATCGCGGCTAAGTCTGGCCACAGCGTCGGCCGTTTTTCTCCTGAATACGCACAGAGAGTCTAGGAGGGACCTGTGGAACACTTCGTACTTGTCCAGAAGTCGGTAGCCGTGCACTAGCCCGGACTCGTTGTCCAGAAATACTAGAAGGCCCGTTGTCTTCTGCCGGACCAGGTTGTGCGCCGGCGCGTTCATCATGTCCGGGTTCCACTGAAGGTTGAACATGTTGTTCACGATACGGTCCAGGTTCGCAGTGAGGTAGTCGAAGACAATCAGGTCCGACCACTGGACAAGGTCGCGGATCTCTTTTTCGGTCTTGTTGACCACATCAGGCGGATGCAGGCGACGCGTCGTAGGCGACCGGAATTCTTCGGGAATGTACGTGGGAACAAGGTCGTCCACGAATTTAGTCAAGACCACGGGTCTGTCCGAACGCCACTGTGCGAGCTCGAGACTGGATCGCACAGGGTCCCAGCTCCGGCCGGCAGCCCGGGTGAGGAGGGCTGGAGGCAGGTTGGGAATGCCCAACTCCCGGGCGAGGTAAAAGGAAAACAGTTCGCCCTGAATTTGGTCGTTATTCTGACGGTAGCGGGCGCAGCTCAGCACTCCACTGTCGAACACAATCAGCCTGTTCTGCATTCGGCCGCAACCTTCGTACACGGCTCTGACGGTCGATCTCCTGGCCGTGGCCCGCCAGCGAGACACGTCCTCTTCGCTGGCCAGAGAGCCCCCGGCGACCAGTCGTTCCGCGGGTCCCGCCCAGAAAATTCCTCGCACCGTGCCCTTCTCGGAGCGGCGAGGCAGCAGCGACAGGTCCGATCCGTTGAGCGAAGAAGCGGCGCTCCCCGTCGGCGGAGGGGGGCCGCTGGAAGACGCATTGCCCGGCCGCTCATGCTGCGAGCCGGCCTCCGCCTTGCTGCTGCTGCCGCGTGCCAGCTCCCGCAAGGGGAGCAGCAGGCCGACGGTCATGCCGAGACAGAAGGCGAGGCCTGCCGTGGCCAGCCAAGTCCTGCGCCAACGCATCGCTGCATCCATGGGCCACCGCCGGAGATGAAGTGTCCGCTTTTCTTCAAAGCAGGCAGAACGCGGAAAAACGGAGGGGGGCGAACAGCCGAGACCCGCAGGGCATGGCAGCAGCACCACCACCACGTGTGCTTGCGTCGAAGATTCAAGTGGCACGGCGCAAGTGCCGCATCCCAGGCTCGGACACACTCGGGGGACCTCAACACTGCACCACCGACGACGAAGCCGACCAAGCACAAACTGGCGAGGCACAACACTGTTGGCCGATGAGCGCGGCGCGATGTGCGGCGACGCCGGAGGCAGGTCTGATCACAGGCGTCGGAGCGTAGGCGGCTGGCACGGTCCACCGCGGCCGGGATGACATGTCTTCCAGGCTCCGAGTCACAGCGCTGACTGACGGCCCGCTCTGGGCGTGGGGGCGCTTTTATATGCGGCCCTGTGGAGGCTCACGCTGGTGCAACCGCCGGCGCGCGCCGCCGCTGCAGCATGCACACTGGCCCGAGGAGCGACGGGGGTAAGGCACGCCGCTTTGCGGAGCGTGGCGGCGCGTACGCAGTCTACTCGCGGGCGCTGCACGGGCCGCTCTGCGCTCACAGGCCACCGGCCGCCGCGGCAACAAGGTGGAGAGGGAGCGGTGGCGCGCTGCTGGAAGGCGCTCGCTTCGGCGGCGGCCGGCAAGTTCTTAGCCGGCAGCGCCCCTTGCTTCAGGAAGGAGGGGGGCTTGTCGCTTGCTCCGAGTCTCCTCCCCTCGCGGAGGGGGGAGTTGTATACGTCATTCAGGCAAGGGGGTCGCGCTCGCCCCTGTGCCTCTGCAAGTCCAGGACAGGGCCTGTGGGGGTGAGGACACGAGGGGGTTGCATCTCCCTTGCAGCTGGTGCTTTATTATTGTTGGTGGGGGGTAGCAACGGCAGTGCATCGCCAGCAGTGAAGGAGAGGGGAGCCTTAAGGGGTGTGCTACGGAGCCGAGGCGGCGGATGAGAGAGGAGGTTCCGATGGCTCTTCGCAACGGATGCCTTTCTGGGCGCGGGCGAGCATGCGGCGACGATGCCTCTTCGGCATACTGCTCCTTCTTTTTATCTTATTCCCGCTGCTCCTTGGCTTCTCTTTTTCAGGGGTCTCGTTGTCCTCTTCGGACGGCCCCGCAAGCTGCTCGCTCCTCACTCATGCAGTGGCGGCGGCCCGGGGAGCTGGAGCCCCGCGCAGTCACGCCCTTGCCCGTCGCACGCGCGCTCAGCAGTCCCCGACGGATGCGTTCTGCGTGTCGTCCATCTCTTTCTCTATGTAGATATATTCGCGCATCCACCCCATTTTGTAGCCGGCCTGCGCGCAGTGCGAGAGCGGGGGAAACAGGGAATGAAAAAGAAAGGAAAAGACGTTGCGGCCACCGCGGCTTGCACGTGCTGCATGCTTCGAGGCTCGGAATAAAAAGGGGACCGATATGAGCATTCCTTTCTGGCTCGCCGCGCTACCACTACACCACGGAGGGGGGCGCTCGCTCCTGGCATGAACGGAGAATCGGTATGCCCTAGAGGAGCGAGAGAAGGGGGCAAACTTCCAGTGGCTAAGGAACTTCGCTGTGAAGGAGAAGCGGCGGGTTTAGGAGTCGCGCAAAGGGATTCCCGAGGAAACAGAGAAGGGTAGTCAGAGGGGTCACGCTTGGAGGCGCGAGTGTTTGCCGACACGCAGCTGCGACTTGCTTTTCGATCCCCCTTCCGATTGGACTGCTGACGTCGCCGTAGCAAATGGGGACACAAAGAGAGCTTTCGGGCTTCCTCTGTTGAGAAAGACCCGAGCTTTGTCAAGCTTTACCGAGAAGCGAGGTTCAGGTGTGAGAGTCCCACCCACCTGGACGAAGCGGGGTGGTCGTTCGGTCGGGAGCACTTGTGAAAATTTTGGACGTTGAAGGTCCTACGTTCGGTTCCCTGCCACTTCAGGCTGAACAGGGATAGCACTGCAAGCCTGTTCAGACGTGCCCGAGGTGAAATCCCTCATTCGAACCTCAATAACGCTCTCGAAGTGATCCCACCCGGTTCGCGGAATGGAGTGGCCTCTTCCGTTTCGGTTCTTTTCAGAAGGAACGTCATATCCATTCTCACACAGAATATCTTCCATGTAGAAAGCGTTCAAGAGGCGGGAAAAATATAACATACAGGACGCAGGATGTTCGGTAAATTCTATGCGGCAACACTTATATTCGTATAAACCTGCTGCAGATGTTGCGAAGAAAATTCGTCCGTGGCCGGGGCGCCACGTGCAATGTGTTTAAATATTTTCGTTCATTTGCAGTGCACGTTAAAGAACCCCAGGTCGTCGAAATTTCCGGAGCCCTTAACTACGGCGTCTCTCATAGCCTGAGTCACTTTGGGACGTTAAACCTTCATAAACCATAAACCATTTTAATTAACTTGTGCGGCGAGATGGTTAGTTTGCATAAAACAAATTGATAAAAAGTAAAGGAGCGCTGTGTCCAGGAACTGCTCTTATTATTTCCAGTCCATGTATCGGCACCTTGCAGAAATAGAGGCAGAGAACACTGGTAGGTGCTGAAAAAACAAATCCCAGAGAGGAAGGAGTCAGCAGTTGAGGAATGTTTTTACCTTTAAAATGCCTGCGCAGATATTAATAGCGAAACTAGTGAGTAGCAGATATGCATACCGCCCGCTGTGGCCACGAGCTCACACTTGCTTCGAGGGTAACACGGCTTGGGGATGTTTTCGAACCCATATTACCTAACAGTTCATCTACCCAACTCTTCGTCGAGGCCCTGTTCTCCCATCCTCAATTGGATTTGTTAGTCATCTTAATCCGGGAACTAGATAAGTATTAATAACACGTAGAGGGAGAAACGATGGTATGCATGCGCGAAAGGGTAAAACAAGGGGAATCTACGACGGGGAAGTGTGCAGCAGTACCAAGGCACATTACCGGCGCCCCGGGCCCTGCAGCTCCTTTTCCAAGACGCCCATGCAGAAGCCGGCTGCAGAGGAGGCGGGCACCATGTCTTTGCAATGCCGACGGTTCCATATAGGGCGTCGTCAACCGCTCGGCTGTTTCTTTTTTTCTTTTTTGCGCAAGAGAGCCCCGAGCAGTTATAAATATACATAAGGGGAGAAATTCGGGCACCGCGTCGAATTGGCAGGATTTATTGACGCGCGCGCGCTCAGGCGGCGGCGGCGGAGGAAGGCAGCTCTCCCGTCCCCCAGAGAACACGGCCCTGATAGTTGCAAGGAGACGAATGGCTTCCAGAGAAAGCGAGGCTATGCGACGAAACGCCATTTTGCGCCCAAGAATCCCGAGGTGCTGGCGCTCATTGAAACGACCCTAAATGAGTTTGCGGATACCAGTCTCTCCGGCGACGGCGGCGCCCTCTGGCTTTGCCCGGCAGAACCGTGCCGAGGCTCTACCGACGAACGCCCGTGGCAATGTGGACGGATAAACGGGATAAAAAAAAATAAAGAAATCAGAAAGTGAGAGGCAGGTGAACGCTGTATAGGTTGGTTGCTGGCTGCAGTTGCGACAGCGAAAAGCTTGAAAAGATATAGTAGTACGCGATGCAATCGGGGTGCGCGTTGCGGTGCCGGAGGTAAGGCGGCCCCCCCATGCTTTCCCACTCTTTTATGGAAACGTTTCCGTTTGCAGAATGTCTTGTACACAGGGTCGCAATGGGTTTCATTCTAAGGGACAAAAAAAAAGAGAGAATAAAAGTGGGGTTGTTGTTCGACGCAGTTGGAATAATCGTCCTAGGTTGAAAGGCTGCGAGAAATATACTGTTTCCAGAGGCGTCATTGAGTAAAAATGTGTGCGTGTGTGTTTTCTGTTTTTTTCGAACGGAAATTCCGAACGTTGTTAAATGTATTGCTTGGTATAGTAATCAGCAGCTGAAGCTGCAACAATGTGATGATGCCGGCGGCTTTTGAATTACATGAAGTTTAGTATGCTGTGCGTCATTCGTTCTGGGATAGGCGGGTCGAGTTAAGCAGCATAAAGTTCACATAGCGAGCAGCTCAGGTAAAAGTCTCATTGAATAATGCTGTTTTGGCCTTGGCTGCGGCTATGCTTCGTTCCGACATGTTGTTGTCTGCGCTTGCCAGCAAAACGGAGCTAAGCTTAACGAGGGAGCCATTGAAAAACTGAGAGCGCAGGTTTTGTTTTCCGACATACTGAGACGGCGCTTTTGACACGGTGCTCTGTGCCCCGGGGACATATAGACATCGTTGTAGAAACTTCATGGATGGCGCAAGTAATCTCATGTATACGGATCGGAGCCATTTGGTAAGCTTACTTCATTGCAGACTCATGTGCTGGGATATCGGAGGCAACAGACGAAGCGCTCCGTTGTCACTCCCATTGCTCGGTTCGATTTCTGAGTTTGTGGCTACTGTGGAACAGTTATTCCTATTTCAAACGATTAGCACAGTCTGTCCTCGACGCAGGATGTCTTCGGCCCTCTGACAAGCATAGGTAACTGATCCCTTAGAGGGGATCCTGTTGTTGGATGACTGATAACAAAATGTTACTAACATGTTTTCCCCGATAAGTAGTGCTCCTAGCTGGATGTAGGAAGTGTTGAGCGTTGCGTCAAAACCGAGGATTAATTTTCACTGCTCCGTATGGAAATTCTAGCCCTCTTTGTATAGATGATTGCTACATGAAATGTTCCCTGAGCCGCGACTTGTTTAGTAAGGCTTCGGCGCATACAGTGCGAAGAAAGGGACAGTGTGTGTTTTGTTGTGAGTGGGAGCTATGACGAAATACGACGTCACAAGAATTGTATGGAGGATCTACAGCTTCCTTTGATTTAATAATTGGTTTTTTGGGGAAATGAAATGGCACAGTATCTGTCTCATATATCGTTGGACACCTGAACCGCGCCGTAAGGGAAGGGATAAAGGAGGGAGTGAGAGAAGAAAGGAGAGAAGAGGTGCCGTAGTGGAGGGCTCCGGAATAATTTCGACCACCTGGGGATCTTTAACGTGCACTGACATCGCACAGCACACGGGCGCCTTAGCGTTTTTCCTCCATAAAAACGCAGCCGCCGCGGTCGGGTTCGAACCCGGGTACTCCGGATCAGTAGCCGAGCGCCCTAACCACTGAGCCACCGCGGCTACCTTTGATTTGTTTTGCCCTTTAGGAACGCATGAAACACATTTATACTTCACCCATTTCCCCTTCTTACATTTTCGAAGCCTTTCCCAGTAGTTGCCGGTGAATCCGCCTCTTAGGGTGTTGTGGTCCGATTTTAAGTGGCAATCATTCTTGGGGTGCATACTTGAATACGTTCTGGAGTATTTTACAAGGCAGGCAATGTCTTTCGGTCCGATAGGGTCTTAGGGTCTTCGCGCATTTGTTTAAGGGTGTTTGTCTTTTTTTTATAACCGGACAGTCACCTCTCCAATGATGCTAAACAGTCCTGGTTCAAAAATAAGAAGGCATATGCTACGAAACAATGATTCAGTATTGCCGTCCATATTATTCCCTTTACATGTACAGTGTCTGTGAGAGTTGACAAGCTGTAAAGAGCCACAGAGAGTGTTTCAGGTACTTTTTGGCAATGGATTTCGTCCTAGCTTCTAGCCAAACAGAAAAATGTTTTTTTTTTCATGCCTAAATAACTCTGGTTCCCGTATAAGGAGACTTATCAAACAAAAGCAGTCAATATTGCCGTCCCTGTGATTGGATTTCACAATGTGGATGAGAGCTGGCGATTAGTAGCAAAAAAAAAAAAGAGCGCTCAGCTACGATTCCTTGG
The DNA here is from genome assembly GCA_030143305.2 of Amblyomma americanum. NCBI lineage: Eukaryota > Metazoa > Arthropoda > Arachnida > Ixodida > Ixodidae > Amblyomma > Amblyomma americanum. The sequence goes on along the minus strand of JARKHS020035703.1, from coordinate 66,056 downwards.
TGTCTTTCTACCATGCTGCCATGAAAGATGCCGCTACACTCTAAACACAAATACACCTATATGGGAGTAAAAACGGTGTAAACTGTCCTCACAACCTTTTATAAAAGGGTGTAAAAGGGTGTGTGCTAGAGGACAGTTTTACTCCCTTTTTACTCCTCTTCTGTTTAGAGTGTAGGATCGGTGTCAAATCCAGAGCAGCCAGGTTTCGTTTATGCACCTGCGTAGCTACAAGATTCTAGGAACTCGTCCAACGATAGCATCTGCTGCACATTGACCTCGGCAGTCGGAAGCTGCGTTCTTTCCCGCTAGCGAGCGCGCGCAGTGACTAACTAGTCTCAGGGAAAGCTGAGACATGTCTCTGTCCGGAGCCACTGACGTGCAAAGCGAATTGCATACCGAGGTTAACCTGTAAAGAGAGTGCACAGTGCGGACTGCGTTGAGACGAAGGCATTGTAACAACGTGTCACTGTGGCGGTAAGCAGAATCGGTAATTGAACGTTTGGCTCGGCGCCTGGTGAGGCCTGTTTTATAGGCCATGTTTTCTTGTCGTCAAACCACTCCGCGAAGCGCCTAGCGTGTGGGTGCGGTACTCCGGTCGGACTATTAGAATGACACGGGCACATATATAAACGTGAAGAGACCAGGGAAAGCGGCTCCTTTCAGTTAGTCCCGCTGTTCTTTTCTGGAGCGGTGCTTGTGGACAAAAGCACACTGTATTGCCTCACAATGTCAAGGCAAGCAGTATAATAAGAAGTGTGGAGCGCATATGGCAGATTGTCTCATATCATAAATGACAGTTTACCAATATCCTTCAAGAGAAAAGCACACAACAGCTGTATCTTACCGGTACTCACCCATAGGACAAAATTGTGGAGTCTAACGAAAAGGGTTCAGCTCTAGTTAAGGACAACGCAGCCAGCTATGGAAAGGGAAATGATAAGGGTAACGTTAAGGGACAGAAAGCGGCAGAGTGGGTGAGAGAACAAAGGCGGGAAAATGGCATCCTAGATGAAATTAAGAACAAGAAATGGGCTTGAGTACGGCATGGAATGCGAAGGCAAGATAACCGTTGGTCCTTAAGGGCAACGTAGTGGGTTCCAAGAGAAGGCAAGCGTAGCAGGGGGCGACAGAAAGTTAGGTGGGAGGATGAGATTAAGAAATCTGTGGGAATACGGTGGCAGCAGCTGGCAACGGACAGGGCTAACTGAAGTGACATGGGGGAGGCCTTTGCCCTGCAGTGGGCGTCGTCAGTTTGTTGATGATAATAATTATGTCAAGGCAGCGTCGCCGTTATGGACCGCTGAGCCGAGTTCTCCAAAGCTAACTCGACGCTGCGGACCTGCGTCTCGCAGAAATACTCAACTCTTGCAGAGAGCCATTCAGAGTGGTGTAAACGGTCTTCGAACCTGTTCTGGCAACGTTGCGTCCGGCACATTGACGCAGGCAGCGAAGTTCTGCACGCATCCTCGCCCTGGTACATGGCTATTTTATTTAGATTTATAGGTGTTTAACGTCTCAAAGCGACTAAGTCTATATGAGGGACGCCGTAGTGAAGGGCTCCGGAAATTTCGACCACCTGGGGTTCTTTAACGCGCACTCGCATCGCACAGTACATGGACCTCTAGAATTTCACCTCCATAGAAATTCGACCGCCACGACCGGGATCGAACCCGCGTCTTTCGCATCAGCAGCCGAGCGCCACAACCGCTGAGCCACCGCGGCGGCCATGGCTATTTGAGTTGATGTTCTTAATCGTGGTGGAATGAACTACGTGGTTACGTAAATTAAAAATCAATGGCCTGTTTCACGTCCATACTTTAACTTAACATAAAAGAATTACATTACTTTGGTTTACGAATCACAATACTCATTGGGGGAGGGGGGGGGGGGGTATGCGGTATGCGAATATGCGGACACTGCAGGGGCGGATTTTTGGGCCATTACTGAAAGGGATGGTTGAGGAAAAAGGGAAAAAGGGCTGTCTAATTTGAAACATTTAATTATTGCACCTTTTTCGTTAAAACTGAGGTTACGAATGATTTCTCTGCGTAATTTATTTTTGCTTGAAGGAGTCATGTCATGTGTGCTCAGTTTTGATTATTAGCAAATATGGCAGCCCGTATTCAAATAGAACATTCTAGTCTAGGCAATTCGTAGCCACAGTGCCGGATAAGAACTGCGTGGTCACGACCCTGCAAACCTTCCACTATAACGCAAAACTTCCTGTCCGCATGCTCTCTCTGCCAACGGCAGAAAAGTTACGCATATACACTTAGCGGCTGTCCTATCTCTTTAGCGGGCAAATATCCTTGCTCCTAAGGTTTATTTTTATAGGAAAACTATGAGAACCACGTCTAAATGTACCGACGGAGCGATAGCAGAGGAGCAAACGAGGTGGTTCCGTGTGTGCCGATCATATTTAAATTAGTTTGCAGCGCCACTGCCAAGTGCCGTCGATTTCGTGAAAATCGCCAATAAACCCTGCGCTTTGCTGTGTCCATCAGGTGGAAGGCGTACAGCTAATGCTAGAGATTCATCTCTTACTTCTGCTGTACTATTCTGCACGAGCTGTGGTCGAACAGCATGAGCGTTAAGCCAAATGAAAGCACAATGCAGTCCTTTTAACGCACTAGCGTTCAGACTCTCGTTCTGAAAAAATCCGGCGTTTTTGCTGTCGGCGTTGTCAGCGCAGAATCCCCGGACAAGCAACCTAGGTTGGCCACCTAGGTGACGTGACCTCTTGGCGTCACCACAACCTGCCCGCCGTATGGCGAGCAAACTGACCACCATGGCAGGTGGCAGTTAAACATATGATTAAACGCGAGAGGTTGCTCGGGAAGAGCAACCAGGGCCTCACAAGCCCCACAGGTGGCAGCACCTGGCATCGCAGGGTAGCGGCGCGTCGCTTAACCGCTGCGCCACTGCGCCAGGAGTGGTAAGAGAACACCTGAACCGCGCCGCAAGGGAAGAGATAAAGGAGGGAGTGAAAGAAGAAAGGAAGAAAGAGGTGCCGTAGTGGAGGACTCCGGAACAATTTCGACCACCTGGGGATCTTTAAGGTGCACTGACATCGCACAGCACACGGCGCCTTGGAGGCAAAACGCTAAGGCACCCGTGTGCTGTGCGATGTCAGTGCACGTTAAAGATCCCCAGGTGGTCGAAATTATTCCGGAGCCCTCCACTACGGCACCTCTAATTCTTCCTTTCTTCTTTCACTCCCTCCTTTATCCCTTCCCTTACGGCGCGTTTCAGGCATCCGCCGATATATGAGACTGCGCCGCTTCCTTTCCTCCAAAACCAATTATTAATTATTATATCCCAGAAATCTATGGATTTAAAGTAATGACCAATTCAGCGTATATGGGCATTAACATATTAATGCAATAGCGTCATACCCTTAGGGTGGAGCTTAAGTGTGCCCTCTAATTTTTAATTATACATACCCAACAATTCTGGACAAAGACATTTTTGAGATGGAAACCGTTTATGAACGCAATTTCTTTATATACTGTAGGGTTTCACTATAACAATGAATATATCTGCGGATAACCTGAAGGCAAGCGTGCATTTTTTTCTATTAACGTTTTACCTATAATCAGAAGCGTTCTCCATTGGTTTTCTGTGGCAGTCTTAGCTTTAGCTGTTCGATGTGATTGATGGAAACACTTTAGAAGAAATATTTTGCTGCATATCAGAAGACTAGACCATTAACTTCAATATTTCCGCAACAGTATATTGCAATTTCTAAAATTTCAAAAATTTTTTCCTAGAATGTGGGACGTGCCTACTTTGCTCCATGGAAAAGTGTGCAATAGCTTGTCCGGGAAGAGAGCGATATCGGACAGTTTTCCCCACTCTCTCCCTTGCTTCTCCACCAGCGCTGAAAAAGATTAAGAGGGCAACAGAATCCGTCTGTCAAGGCCACTAACATGAAGCAGTGACGATCTGTGAGCAGGGAGAAATATTACCCTGTCCTCGTTCGTTTGATAGCGTGCTCGGCACCCCACCAAGCTGTGTCTTTTTTTTTCTTATTTCACCACTCCGCATTCCGTTGGGCAAAGCACCCAACTCTTTCGACTGAAAACCCTTCGTATACGTCAGTTGGAGAGCGTAGGGGAATGGGAAAGAATGCGACGAGCGTTACATCGAACCTTGTCTCTTAACGACCATGTACTTCTCCCCATAGCTGCTGGCCAACTTATCTCGCGGAAAGATGGAGATTAAAAGCTCTGCTGCGCAGTTCTCCATTAGCTTGCTAAACCCTTAATGCATGGCTATTCCGGTCGGAAAGATGCCGATGGCGGGAAGATACGCGATGCTGCAAGGGCCCAAGTGCGCCGCTAATAGCCTGTTTCCAGAAGGACCTCTCTGTGTGTATATTTTTACTTGGAGCCATGTCCTTCTATATATATAGCGCAGCTCTCAAGAAAATGTTGCCGAACCGACGGTATTTCTCGGTTTCTCACCGCTTGCAAACCACGTATACATGTGAGGTCCGGTTGAGTCTGGACGTCTGTTTCCTGAGGTAATGTCTTCGAGAGGGCGCACCTATACCAACCTACGTGGCTTTCTTTCAGATATTGACGGCTCCACAGGAAGCGAAGGGTGACTGTCGCCACTCTAGAAGAATTTCGGAGCAGTTTACGAATATCCCTCTAGAAAAAAGTATACAACTGCTCGCCTATAGGGCAAAAACGCGCAGGCTATCGAAAAGTGTTCAGCTTAAGGACAACACAGCGAGCTATGCAAAGAAAAATGATAGGCGTAACGTTAAGAGATTGGAAGCGGGCAGAGTGGTTGAGGGAACAAATGCTGGTAACGACATCCAAGTCGAAATCGAGAAAAGAAATGGGCCTGGGATGGTCATGTAATGCGAAGGCAAGAAAATCGCTGGTCCTTAAAGGGCAATTAAAGCGGTTTGTAGAATTTGGTACGCTTAAGGGGGGATGCTAGGATGAAGAGTGAATTCTGAACTACAGCAGCAATTCTAATAAAAATTTCTTGGAGGGTATATCTTCTCCTCATTAGACTCTATCCAAAATTTCAGTTCCCTAGTTCAAGCAGAAAAAAAATTATAGCAGCCCGGTGGGTCAGCTTAGAAAAACTATTATTATAAAAATAACAGACATATACTAACTGTTTGTGATTAGTTATTTTCTACATGGTTTTTAGTGTATGTAAGGCCAGTCGCATATTTTTCCTAGCATTTCTGTAAAAATGTCATCACGCTAAAAACAAAGCTCTTTTTTTTTCTCATTATATGTCAGACATCTCAAGATACTTTGTGTTAGAAGACGTTTAGCGACCTAGCTGAAAAGTGCCTTATCTTGTGCCTGAGAAAATGTCAGTCGAGAAACCACCTAGAGAGCAGCTTCTAGCGATGCAGTTGGGAAACGAAGTTTGCGAATATATGCGGTTGGCGCAGCTGGCAAAGGACAGGGTTAATTGGAGAGACATGGGAGATGCCTTTGCCCTGCAGTGGTCGTAGTCAGGATGATGATGATGAACTTATTAAACAGCAAATAATTTCTGGTGATCGAGAGTGCGAACCTTTCCCCGCTGCGTTTGGCTCATGTTATTTATTTCATCTTTATAAGCAACAAAAAAAAATTGAAGCTTCATGCCGGCCTTAAACGTCACTTGTGCCATCCCCTCGCAAACGTCTTTAGGCCAAAAGAATTTATTCTAGCAGTGTCCGATGTTAAACTTCATTGTTTACTTCATCATATCATAATAATAATGAGTTGTCCGTGCAATGCCGGACAATGACCTCTTGCCCAGTGGTGCTTCTTTAAAAGAGCCTTCTCTCGCGCGAGCGACAGGAAACCATTCGCGGATGCACAAATGGAACACACTTAAAAGGTCCTCGCCGCTGCAAACCCATTTCGACGCAGCAGCAGTTGCAGCACTAGGGCGGCATTCCGCGAGACAAATAGCGTGAGACCGTAGCGCACCTGCTATGTTGGCATCCGGGCGCTCATGCCTTGGTGGTTTTGTAGGTCTGCGGAAACGATTTCATTAAAGAATTTTTTAATGGAAAACCACTACATGCTTCAAAACTACCTTCCCTTCCGCAGAGCACCGGGCAGCTTTTTGTTCTCTTGAACGTTTAGCAACAATGCACACGTTAATGCACAGCGTGACACTGAAAGCTAAAACGAGAGAGTGCAACAACACAGAGTGGCGTATCTTAACTTACGCATTGGCTGGTCAATAACTCAGCGTTATTTCTTCCTTACCAGGCCGACCCATTTTTGATAGAGTAAATTTCGAGAATGTGCAGGCAAGTTTTGGTTGTAGCGTTATTTCTTCCTTACCACGATGACACGTTTTTGGCAGAGGCAACTTACAGACTGTGCAGGCAAGTTTTGGTTGTAGCGTTATTTCTTCCTTACCAAGCTGACACGATTTTGGCAGAGGAACTTTCAGACTGTGCAGGCAAGTTATGATTGTAGTGCTATTTCTTCCTTACTACGCCGACACGTTTTTGGCAGAGGAACTTTCAAACTGTGCAGGCAAGTTATGATTGTGGCGTTGTTCCTCACCACGCGAGCACATTTTGGCAGAGGAACTTGCAGACGGTTCAGGCGAGTTTTGGTTGCAGCGGTATTGCTTCCTTACAGCGCCGACAGGTTTTTGGCAGATGAACTTTCAGAATGTTCGGGCAAGTTTTCGTTTAAGCGTTATTTCTTACTTGCCACGTTGACACGTTTTTGGCAGAGGCAATTTCAGAGTGCGCAGGCAAGTTTTGGTTGTAGCGTTATTTCTTCCTTACCAAGCTGACACGATTTTGGCAGAGGAACTTTCAGACTGTGCAGGCAAGTTTTGGTTGTAGCGTTATTTCTTCCTTAACACGTCAAGCGATTTTGTCAGAGGAACATTCAGAGTGTGCAGGCAAGTTTTGGTTGTAGCGTTATTTCTTCCTTAACACGCCGACACGATTTTGTCAGAGGAACATTCAGAGTGTGCAGGCAAGTTTTGGTTGTAGCGTTATTTCTTCCTTACCACGCTGACACGATTTTGGCAGAGTAACTTTCAGACTGTGCAGGCAAGTTTTGGTTGTAGCGTTATTTCTTCCTTACCACGCTGACACGTTTTTGGCAGAGGAGCTTTCATACTGTGCAGGCAAATTTTGGTTGTAGCGTTATTTCTTCCTTAACACGCCGACACGATTTTGTCAGAGGAACATTCAGAGTGTGCAGGCAAGTTTTGGTTTTAGCGTTATTTCTTCCTTACCACGCTGACACGATTTTGGCAGAGTAACTTTCAGACTGTGAAGGCAAGTTTTGGTTGTAGCGTTATTTCTTCCTTACCACGCTGACACGTTTTTGGCAGAGGAGCTTTCATACTGTGCAGGCAAGTTTTGGTTGTAGCGTTATTTCTTCCTTAACACGCCGACACGATTTTGGCAGAGGATCTTTCAGACTGTGCAGGCAAGTTATGATTGTAGTGCTATTTCTTCCTTACTACGCCGACACGTTTTTGGCAGAGGAACTTCCAGACTGTGCAGGCAAGTTATGATTGTGGCGTTGTTCCTCACCACGCGAGCACATTTTGGCAGAGGAACTTGCAGACGGTTCAGGCGAGTTTTGGTTGCAGCGGTATTGCTTTCTTACAGCGCCGACAGGTTTTTGGCAGAGGAACTTTCAGAATGTGCGGGCAAGTTTTCGTTTAAGCGTTATTTCTTACTTGCCACGTTGATACGTTTTTGGCAGAGGCAATTTCAGAGTGCGCAGGCAAGTTTTGGTTGTAGCGTTATTTCTTCCTTACCAAGCTGACACGATTTTGGCAGAGGAACTTTCAGACTGTGCAGGCAAGTTTTGGTTGTAGCGTTATTTCTTCCTTAACCCGCCAAACGATTTTGTCAGAGGAACATTCAGAGTGTGCAGGCAAGTTTTGGTTGTAGCGTTATTTCTTCCTTACCACGCTGACACGATTTTGGCAGAGTAACTTTCGGACTGTGCAGGCAAGTTTTGGTTGTAGCGTTATTTCTTCCTTACCACGCTGACACGTTTTTGGCAGAGGAGCTTTCATACTGTGCAGGCAAGTTTTGGTTGTAGCGTTATTTCTTCCTTAACACGCCGACACATTTTGTCAGAGGAACATTCAGAGTGTGCAGGCAAGTTTTGGTTTTAGCGTTATTTCTGCCTTACCACGCTGACACGATTTTGGCAGAGTAACTTTCAGACTGTGCAGGCAAGTTTTGGTTGTAGCGTTATTTCTTCCTTACCACGCTGACACGTTTTTGGCAGAGGATCTTTCATACTGTGCAGGCAAGTTTTGGTTGTAGCGTTATTTCTTCCTTAACACGCCGACACGTTTCTGGCAGAGGCAATTTCAGACTGTGCAGGCAAGTTTTGGTTGTAGCGTTATTTCTTCCTTACCAAGCTGACACGATTTTGGCAGAGGAACTTTCAGACTGTGCAGGCAAGTTATGATTGTAGTGCTATTTCTTCCTTACTACGCCGACACGTTTTTGGCAGAGGAACTTTCAAACTGTGCAGGCAAGTTATGATTGTGGCGTTGTTCCTCACCACGCGAGCACATTTTGGCAGAGGAACTTGCAGACGGTTCAGGCGAGTTTTGGTTGCAGCGGTATTGCTTCCTTACAGCGCCGACAGGTTTTTGGCAGATGAACTTTCAGAATGTTCGGGCAAGTTTTCGTTTAAGCGTTATTTCTTACTTGCCACGTTGACACGTTTTTGGCAGAGGCAATTTCAGAGTGCGCAGGCAAGTTTTGGTTGTAGCGTTATTTCTTCCTTACCAAGCTGACACGATTTTGGCAGAGGAACTTTCAGACTGTGCAGGCAAGTTTTGGTTGTAGCGTTATTTCTTCCTTAACACGCCAAACGATTTTGTCAGAGGAACATTCAGAGTGTGCAGGCAAGTTTTGGTTGTAGCGTTATTTCTTCCTTAACACGCCGACACGATTTTGTCAGAGGAACATTCAGAGTGTGCAGGCAAGTTTTGGTTGTAGCGTTATTTCTTCCTTACCACGCTGACACGATTTTGGCAGAGTAACTTTCAGACTGTGCAGGCAAGTTTTGGTTGTAGCGTTATTTCTTCCTTACCACGCTGACACGTTTTTGGCAGAGGAGCTTTCATACTGTGCAGGCAAATTTTGGTTGTAGCGTTATTTCTTCCTTAACACGCCGACACGATTTTGTCAGAGGAACATTCAGAGTGTGCAGGCAAGTTTTGGTTTTAGCGTTATTTCTTCCTTACCACGCTGACACGATTTTGGCAAGAGTAACTTTCAGACTGTGAAGGCAAGTTTTGGTTGTAGCGTTATTTCTTCCTTACCACGCTGACACGTTTTTGGCAGAGGAGCTTTCATACTGTGCAGGCAAGTTTTGGTTGTAGCGTTATTTCTTCCTTAACACGCCGACACGATTTTGGCAGAGGATCTTTCAGACTGTGCAGGCAAGTTATGATTGTAGTGCTATTTCTTCCTTACTACGCCGACACGTTTTTGGCAGAGGAACTTCCAGACTGTGCAGGCAAGTTATGATTGTGGCGTTGTTCCTCACCACGCGAGCACATTTTGGCAGAGGAACTTGCAGACGGTTCAGGCGAGTTTTGGTTGCAGCGGTATTGCTTTCTTACAGCGCCGACAGGTTTTTGGCAGAGGAACTTTCAGAATGTGCGGGCAAGTTTTCGTTTAAGCGTTATTTCTTACTTGCCACGTTGATACGTTTTTGGCAGAGGCAATTTCAGAGTGCGCAGGCAAGTTTTGGTTGTAGCGTTATTTCTTCCTTACCAAGCTGACACGATTTTGGCAGAGGAACTTTCAGACTGTGCAGGCAAGTTTTGGTTGTAGCGTTATTTCTTTCTTAACCCGCCAAACGATTTTGTCAGAGGAACATTCAGAGTGTGCAGGCAAGTTTTGGTTGTAGCGTTATTTCTTCCTTACCACGCTGACACGATTTTGGCAGAGTAACTTTCGGACTGTGCAGGCAAGTTTTGGTTGTAGCGTTATTTCTTCCTTACCACGCTGACACGTTTTTGGCAGAGGAGCTTTCATACTGTGCAGGCAAGTTTTGGTTGTAGCGTTATTTCTTCCTTAACACGCCGACACGATTTTGTCAGAGGAACATTCAGAGTGTGCCGGCAAGTTTTGGTTTTAGCGTTATTTCTTCCTTACCACGCTGACACGATTTTGGCAGAGTAACTTTCAGACTGTGCAGGCAAGTTTTGGTTGTAGCGTTATTTCTTCCTTACCACGCTGACACGTTTTTGGCAGAGGATCTTTCATACTGTGCAGGCAAGTTTTGGTTGTAGCGTTATTTCTTCCTTAACACGCCGACACGATTTTGTCAGAGGAACATTCAGAGTGTGCAGGCAAGTTTTGGTTGTAGCGTTATTTCTTCCTTACCGACGCTGACACGATTTTGGCAGAGGAACTTTCAGACTGTGTAGGCAAGTTATGATTGTAGTGCTATTTATTCCTTACTACGCCGACACGTTTTTGGCAGAGGAACTTTCAAACTGTGCAGGCAAGTTATGATTGTGGCGTTGGTCCTCACCACGCGAGCACATTTTGGCAGAGGAACTTGCAGACGGTTCAGGCGAGTTTTGGTTGCAGCGGTATTGCTTCCTTACAGCGCCGACAGGATTTTGGCAGATGAACTTTCAGAATGTGCGGGCAAGTTTTCGTTTAAGCGTTATATCTTACTTGCCACGTTGACAACGTTTTTGGCAGAGGCAATTTCAGAGTGCGCAGGCAAGTTTTGGTTGTAGCGTTATTTCTTCCTTACCAAGCTGACACGATTTTGGCAGAGGAACTTTCAGACTGTGCAGGCAAGTTTTGGTTGTAGCGTTATTTCTTCCTTACCACGCTGACACGTTTTTGGCAGAGGAACTTTCAGACTGTGCAGGCAAGTTTTGGTTGTAGCGTTATTTCTTCCTTAACACGCCGACACGATTTTGGCAGAGGAACATTCAGAGTGTGCAGGCAAGTTTTGGTTGTAGCGTTATTTCTTCCTTACCACGCTGACACGATTTTGGCAGAGGAACTTTCAGACTGTGCAGGCAAGTTATGATTGTAGTGCTTTTCTTCCTTACTACGCCGACACGTTTTTGGCAGAGGAACTTTCAGACTGTGCAGGCAAGTTATGATTGTGGCGTTGTTCCTCACCACGCGAGCACATTTTGGCAGAGGAACTTGCAGACGGTTCAGGAGAGTTTTGGTTGCAGCGGTATTGCTTCCTTACAGCGCCGACAGGTTTTTGGCAGATGAACTTTCAGAATGTGCGGGCAAGTTTTCGTTGAAGCGTTATTTCTTACTTGCCACGTTGACACGTTTTTGGCAGAGGCAATTTCAGAGTGCGCAGGCAAGTTTTGGTTGTAGCGTTATTTCTTCCTTACCAAGCTGACACGATTTTGGCAGAGGAACTTTCAGACTGTGCAGGCAAGTTTTGGTTGTAGCGTTATTTCTTCCTTAACACGCCAAACGATTTTGTCAGAGGTACATTCAGAGTGTGCAGGCAAGTTTTGGTTGTAGCGTTATTTCTTCCTTACACGCCGACACGATTTTGTCAGAGGAACATTCAGAGTGTGCAGGCAAGTTTTGGTTGTAGCGCTCCTTTCAGGGATTTTCAGAGTAGGCAAGTTTTGTTGTGCGTTATTTCTCCTTACCACGCTGACACGATTTTGGCAGAGGAACTTTCAGACTGTGCAGGCAAGTTTTGGTTGTAGCGTTATTTCTTCCTTACCACGCTGACACGATTTTGGCAGAGGAACTTTCAGAGTGTGAGGCAAGTTTTGGTTGTAGCGTTATTTCTCCTTACCCGCTGACACTTTTGGCAGAGGACTGTGCAGGCAAGTTTTGGTTGTAGCGTTATTTCTTCCTTTACACGCCGACACGATTTTGTTAGAGGAACATTCAGAGTGTGCAGGCAAGTTATGGTTGTAGCGTTATTTCTTCCTTACCACGCCGACACGTTTTTGGCAGAGGAACTTTCAGACTGTGCAGGCAAGTTTTGGTTGTAGCGTTATTTCTTCCTTGCCACGTGTGCACGTTTTTGGCAGAGGAACTTCAGATGTGCGAAGTTTTGGTTGTAGCGTTATTTCTTCCTTACCACGCTGACACGATTTTGGCAGAGGAACTTTCAGACTGTGCAGGCAGTTTTGGTTGTAGCGTTATTTCTTCCTTACCACGCTGACACGTTTTGGCAGAGGAACTTTCAGAGTGTGCAGGCAAGTTTTGGTTGTAGCGTTATTTCTTCCTTACCACGACGACAGGTTTTGGCAGAGGAAGTAGGCAAGTTTTGGTTGTAGTTATTTTTTGCATACCACGCCGACACAGTTTGGCACAGGAAATTTCAGACTGTGCATTCATGTTTTATTGTTGGTAGTATTGTTATTTCTTGCTTACCATGCTGACGCGTTTTGGCAGAGGTACTTTCAGACTTCGTAGGAAAGTTTTGGTTGTATTCTGCACGAAGTTAACCAGTTAACCCTAAGGGCTAGAAGGACTTATTTTGGCTTCAGGCCAGAAACAAATATTTACCTTCAGGACAAGTTTTGCAGGAATCGCAGGATACTTTGCTTTGTTATCGAAGTCTTCACCCGCTGCACTACTGGCTATGGGACGATATTCCGCAGCATATTGAGGCTCGCGATTTGGCATCATGGAAAGAACCTATAAACAGTAAGATTGAAAAAAAAAAACCAGGTGGCGGACCAAAACCTAGTAGGAGAGCTCGAGTGACTGTCCGTTCGGCACCGAGCTGAACGATTACGAAGTTTTTGAACAGTTCAGGAAGTGCGAGGAGGAGAAATATCGGCCTCAATTGAAAAAAATGTCCCTAGGCTAATTTTGTGTCCTGTCGACAAGTTTCAATGGGCTCAGCCTGGTTTAGAGGGAGGTATGAATCCTTTTTGTACACGGCGAGAAAGAGGTCACTGGTGTCCATTGGCAGTGTTCAAAATTATAAGGCTATATTTATGGCAGCCGAGGAGGCACGAACGCACCAGCCGTCTTGCACTGCTTAAGGCCTGTCATGCTTTGTTTTGAAAATTTTCCACTCGGGCTCACCGAATATCTTGGTTACACTGAAACACCTGTGCTTATGGCCGTTCGGCGCCGTTCTCAATCAGGTATGTTTAATGCAGCTCTCACCGGACTAGTATTGGACAGAGGCCTAAGGATGCATCCCTCGCAGATAGACTACACAGGGACTGGAATGAGCGAGTTCCGGTAAATCTCTCCTGGTGCCATACCAGGATATTGTACCCTTAGCCACTATTTCGGAGTTCCGCCAATTCACATCCTCATGAAAGAACCCAGACAGAAGCAAACCTGAATAGAGTCAAGGGAGGAGGACGGAGGCTGGGGGAGACGGGGTGGGGGGGGGGGGGGGGTGTTGAGTAGGACGAAGCGTATCGTCTCGTAAGACACCTCAAGTATGCATGCATGCCGCACCACGAGTCCAACGACTAGGAAGTTGCGGGCCGTTTAGGACGAAGACGCGCCGTGTAGAGCGGGCTCTCGGGCCCACACTCTACACACTGTGCAGGCAGGCAGGCCGGCCAGCGAGCGCTCTCCTGCGCCGGCAGTAATCGAGGCGCGATCGTCCGGATGCCCGGAGCAATTTATCATATGCGAAAGCCTCTCCCTCCACCTTCTTTCAGTCGAGTTACTCGTTGGCGCGTTCGGACAGGTACGCCGTTTGGGTGGATTAACGACGCTTCTTCGTTCGCCCTTCAGCCTTTTCGGGAACGGATAAAATGAAAAGGCATCGCAGGCAGCGCGCAGCAGAAAGTGTGTAGGAGCAGCATCAACAACACCGCCAGACGCGGCTATGGGCGCGTACGGGATGCGGAGAGTCTTTTGCCGGGCATAAAACGACTCCAGGCGAGGTATGCGGCTTCAGGGCCGGCGATGCTTGGACTCGTGTGCATACAACACGCTGCGGCACCAAAGAAGAAAGCGAGCAGGCCTCAAGGGTACCTTGGCCAAGGGGGGGGGGGGGGGATAAGCAACAAGTCTGGTGGTGTATAAGGCAGCGTCGGCGAGAGAGAAGGGAAGCGCGCTTTTTGAAATTGAAACTAAGCCAGGACAGGCACGATCGGCCTCACTGTGTACTGTGGGTGAACGGCGCTATGGTAGATGGTGAGGTTTGGGGAAGGGCGGGTGAGGTCGGGAGGGGTGAGTTGCGTAGTGTACACTTTGGATCTGGATTGCGGGGAGCAGGAAAGGAGGGGGGGGGGGGTGCAGGGTCGATGAAGCGTTGTATAACGACCATAATAACAGCCAGCTTCGAGCGAGATTCTTTCCAAAGCAGGCCTGCTTTTAGATACATAGCGGCTTTGTAAGAAGGTAGTAGAGTACACGACGTAGGGGCTATAGAGGGAGGTTGTTCAGCGAAGGCCGGATAAGTTTTGTGCGGTGAAGGTTGAGAGGGGTGAGAGGGGACAGGCAGTAAAGGAAATGCAAAATTAGTCTAGGACATGCAGCGAAGGCTAGGAACGTTTTGCGAGGCGGGGACGAAGAGAGATTATACCGAAACCTCTTTATCCACTGCAGATGTGCGGTTTGTGAGCGCGTTCAGCCGTGTAAGGCCCGTAGGTGGATGCAGGTAGGAAGGTGCGCGTATGCGCGACCATCTCCCGTCGCATCGTTTGTAAAATAGTGCCCGGCGAGACTTTGACGGCGACGTTGTTAGCAGCGTGTTTTCCCAGGCGTGCTCTCGTCGTAATTTTCCGGCCACCCTTACCCCGTTCGCTGTTTTAAAGGGGAGTTGGAGAGGGCAGATTAAAAGCTAAGGAAGAAAAAAGAGAGCCTGCTTGCTAGTCGCCGCAGCCAGCAACAAAACGTCTCTCGAGTATAAACAAACGATGCGAATTGGCTTGAAGGTGTGTCGTAATGGGGTCCGGCCAAGTATATATGAAAACGGCCGCGTACAAGTGCGGCGCGCTTCTCTGCTCTTGGTGGAGGTACTCAGCCCGCTCCTGGTCGGCCTTCCAGGTCCGCTCGCTGTGGGTCCTGGAAAGAATCCTTACGCGTCGGTGGACTCGGCCTGGAGCGAACGGGACCGGAGTGCCCGGAACCTCTGGGAAAGAGGAGGACTTGGCTTGTGCAGGTGTTTCTTCTCTTTGTGAAGAGGCTGGGGCTGCGGCTGTGCAGGTTCGGCGCATGCGCGGTGAGACGGACAAGCCTTTCAGAAAAGGTAGTGTGTGGATTGTCGGGATTTTCTTGCCGGAAGGACGAAGTGGTGAAGGGGTCTGGATCGGGTAAGTCTCCTATAGTGAGACCGCTAGTGACAACGATGTTAAGACGCAAGCATTGCTTGCAGAAAGAGAGAGAAAGAGAATAAACATTTATTTGTAAAAAGGAGACCGGAGCGGATTGTGGGTGGGGTCCTCAGTCCAAGACTCCAGTGGCTTCCTCCGATGCTTTGGCGATGGCGACAAGCGCCTCCTGGTCTTGCAGGGTGCCGCTAGCCAGCGTCTCCTCCCGCAGCTCCAGCGCCGTGTTTTGCGGCTTTAAGTGGTTCGGCTACATTATGAGAACTCCAGGGATGACTGCATAGTTTTTTCGCATTATCGAACGACAGAATGTTAAGGCCATTACAAATCGAATAGGTTTGGTTTGGTTTATGGGGGTTGAACGTCCCAGAGCTACTCAGGCTATGAGAGATGCCGTAGTGTAGGGCTCCGGAAATTTCGACCACCTGGGGTTCTTTAACGTGCACTGCCATCGCACAGCACACGGGCCTCTAGAATTTCGCCTCCATCGAATTTCGACCGCCGCGGCCGGGATCGAACCCGCGTCTTTCGGGCCAGCAGCCGAGCGCCATAACCATTCATCCACCGCGGCGGCTACAAATCGAATAGGTGTGAGGTGTTTGTTTGGAATATGACTGATGACTATACAGGATAAATAAAACTGTTCAAAGACCACTGCACGATTGAGAAAGTGAAGAGAGGGGAAACAAGTCCAATGAGTTTTAGGGAACGCTCCCAATGTGGATTGCATTTGTAATTAGGGAGTAATTACTCACTAACATACATCTATGCGCAGCCATTCGGCTGCCAAGGACAGATACAGCTTCCAGAGAAACTCCGCGATGAGATAAATTCAAATTTCTCTAGAGACTGAACCCGGGTTTACCACCTGCCCAGGGCATTCACTCTACCAAATGAGAGACCCGGGACGGCCAGCAGACGGAAGAACGAACCAATTTGATGAAATAGAAATTCGAAGCTGGAAAAATGGTGCAGTGTCTTCCCCTACCACCATTCCTGTTTTGAATCTGAGAAACTCGCTGGACTGACACCGTTTCCCCTTCGAGTTCTGCATCAATTCGGCCTTGTCCAGCAATCTACTAGCCATCCTGGATAGCTTAGTTGGTATATACAGCGACTGCCCGGAAGGGCGGTATTCCCGTGTTCAATCTCCGAACCAGGATAATATTTTTTCCACTGGGAAGTTTCTCAGAAAGCCGCGCCTTTCCTCTGCAGTCATACTGTATATGGCTGCGCTTTGGTCTATGGTACCAAGCAATTCTTTTCTGCTTAGGAAGGAAACTAACGGAGTCTTAGCGCAAGTCACTAAAATGATTTCGGCGATGCAGTTGCTTTAGCGAGGTAGGCTGACATGCCTTCGAAATAAGCATACACGCACTTTTACTGTGCTGAGCTGCTCGCTGGGACCTCAAGAAGCATGGAAATCAGCATGGAACACCGGATAGTTGTGCTTAAGCCGAACTGTAAAACTTGCCTTTTGTCTGCGGGGTAGGCTATGCGAGTAGTGGGGCGTAGGCAGGGCGTACCCTAATTGGGGTTCTCTATTCTTTCGTTTCGTCTAAAATGTGCTCCCACTTCTGCCTCTCTTCACAGATCGCGGACATCTTAATAGGGGCCCACGCCCAAGGGCTGTGGCCAAGGGGTCGGTGGTGCCCGCATTAAACGGATTCCTTGCGTGGTGTCTTGTAGATTAGCTGAATGCTTCGCCTTGTCTACAGTAAAGGTGTATAATTTTTCTGCCTTGTGCGAAAAGCAAATACTTTGCAGGGCAATTTGTGCTATGCCTGGAATACCCAACTTCACGCAGTAGCGTGCTCCTTTATGTGGTGGGTATATATCTTCTCGAGGCACTTTTCCTGGTGCGCGGTGTCAGGCATGGATACTAAAAGCGTTCTTCTACATTTTTGGGGGCTTAACTACAGTTTGTCCCCTCCCTGTATCATCTTCGTCTCTCTGTTGCTATTCTCTGCTGATTCACATGATATCACAGGTGGCGAATGAAGCAAGTGTGAAATGATGCACCGATAACACTTTTTCCCACGCTGAACGCTTACGCTTGCGTCAAGCTTCTGCTTTGGTGACATTCTCCAGCACGATTACGTCACCGCCCGTGGCCTTAGCAGCTACGATGCCTGCACTCTTCCAAGGAATCGTCGGCGCTGTCTTGCAAGCGCGGTCTTCTGAGGCTGCATGCAGGCTTACGCAGGCTTATGCGGGCTTATGCAGACTTCCTAAGGCAATAATGAGGTGTGCATAGGGACAGGACAGGTAAAAAAGACCGCAGATTACAGAACAAGATACGCCTCTGCAAAGGGCCGCTTTATTCCTTTTATTTTTCTCGCTTCTGGAGACCATTCTCTCAGCCAGCAGATGTGTGAACACCTTTTTTTCTTCTCTCCAAAGCACTGGCATGTAGCTCATTTCACAGCAAACAGGTCCTCATGGCGAACCATCACCATACATCTTGAAACCGCCCTCCATTGTCTAGCACGGGACGTCGACGAACACGCCCGCAGAAAACGGCCACCGCAAAACGGCAGCTCAGGCAGCAGCCGCATGGCAGCAGCGTTACAGGGCTTACAACCAGAGCAGCGCATAACGCGTTCGTTAGCGCTAACGCGCGCAGACAACGAACACCACCCTTCGGTGCTTTTCATCCACCTCACCCTCCGAGTAGGACTCCGGGTGAGGGTGCACAAGCCTTTCCTCGTAGCAGCCACGCAGTCAGCCACGCTGCCCCCATCGCCCCCACAGAACAGCATAGGAAACGTGGGACGAGCCGCGCTAATTCCGCTCCCCTAAGCTTCGCTCATCTCATTTCGAGACCTTGCGTGCATACATCAAGAGCAGGAGGGGGCGGTCGAGGTCCTAGTGCATCCATTGCGTATATGTATATATACGCAATGGATGCACTATGCGCCCAAGACAAAAGGAGGCGTTAGGGCGTGCGCAGCGGTCTGGCTACGCAGGCGAGGGCGGATATCCTGTATCGGCGCGTCGCTCCGTGCGAGTATCGTAGGTCCCGCCGCCATAACGGGTGTGCGCTCGCATCTGTATACAACTCCCCCACCCACCCTCTCCTGAACCCTGTCCGCCTTACGCCCCCGCTAGTTCTGTGCAGCGCTCAGGAAAGAAAGGCTGCAGAGCCGTTTGCAGGTTTTTAATTCCGATGTGGAACCGGGATTGGCTGCTGTCTTAATGGCGTCGCTTTCATCACAACTGTCATCAGCTTTATCATCGCCAATAATGTCATCAACATCATCAGCCCCGTCGCCAGCCCTATTACTTTGACATAGGTTTCCTGCCGGCTACAGAACTACGGAGGAATTCGCTAGCCCACACATAACACGCTGGCCCACACAAAGAAAGCCTCAAATACAATTCGATCCAGTGCAGTATTCATCTATGCGATCATCCTTCGTGTTTAGCCCACCGCAGTGGAAAGGCCGTTCCCCTTTCTAAAGAACCCTTACTTACTACTCCTAACAATGCCCGACCACGTTATTTGAGAGAATTCCTCAGCACATCCATCCATCTGACGCTCGACGTCCCCTCCACCCCCCCCCCCTTTTTTTTTTCTTCCTTATTATGTTTCGCTTCTCCTGGTATCTACGCTGACAGTCTCATAGACAACCGATCTTCAGGTCTCAGCACTAGATGCCCTGTCCCAGGCCTCCGCTTTTCTTCTGTTTATCAGTCAAAATGTGCGATATTATTGCAAAACATTAGGATGCTCATCGACTCGAAAATCTGGCTTCGCCCAGAAAGTGGAAGCGTTACAAAACTCGCCATTCGTCGAAACAGTGCGACGTCATCAAAGGGTATAAAATACGAAATGTTAACCAACAATACAACTACACGTTGCACAAAGGAATAGAACAGAAATACAATATAATTGAATTAAAATTGGACTACAATTGAAATTATTAGAATTAAAAGGGAGCAGGTTTGCAACTTAATGGCAACGCTTTCGTGTTACTGGCATTAGATGGTCCCGGCATTGAAATTTATTTCGGCATTGCTTAAAGTGGTTGAGCTATTGCTCCTTTGAGAAGGAAAGAGAGGTCCCAAGGTTCTTAAAGCACGGTCAGGACTTCCCATGTTTTCCAACACACACACACAAAAACACGCACGCACGCACACGCCACGCACCCACGCACGCATACGCGCGCCCGCACACACACACACACACACACACACACACACACACACACACACACACACACACACACACACACACACACACACACACACACACACACACACACACACACACACACACACACACACACACACACACACACACACACACACACACACACACACACACACACACACACACACACACACACACGCCGCGCGCGCGCGCGCGCGCACGCACGCACGCACGCACACGCACGCACACGCACGCACGCACGCACACGCACTCGCGCACGCACACGCACTCGCGCACGCACGCGCACATGCGCACGCACACAAAGCCCACACGTGAAAAAGCAGATAACGGCACATCAGATGTCAAAACAGTAGCGTTAGTTCTGAACAAACCACATATTTAGTTGCTGCGAGGAAACAACATACCTAGAAGGAATATATGACGCGTTAAGAATGTTTCTCGAGTCAAGCCTGCGGCGCAGAAATCAGATGCCGACTCAAAGGTCGCTTTGCGATTATTGTTGAATTAGTGCATGCCTCTGCGACCGGCACATTTCTTCCGCTGCTTCTTTCACTGTTGGCAGCATGCAGGACGGGGTTAATTGGGGAGGTACGGGAAAGGCCTTTGGGCAGCAGTGGGCGCAGTCAGGCTGATGATGACGATGAGCTTCCTTTGATGCGTGTGCATACGCCCATTTAGGAGGGAAAACCTTAATGAACATAACGTTGAGTCGCGTTCTGGTTAAAATAACATTTAACGCGTTTTCTGCGCAAAACACGATTGAAACACCATTTGTTAGTTCTTTGCAGAGGTCAGTGCACCTGTACAGGTGGCTACAATGCATCACTGCTGGTGAGGTCTGTTCAGAGAAGTGGAGTTCTGCTGGTCGCTTCTTTTCCGCGTGTGTCATCATCATCATTATCAGTTAAGTTACTTTGAATGCAGTTCAAAGGCTTCCCCTTTGATCGCCTGGGCCTCGTCAGCTGCGTCCACCTTATCCGTACCCTGCTACTTTTTCCTGTCCTTGAAATCGCCTTGGTTACCCGAAACGGCCATTGACCATCGTATCATTCACTTTTCTTCATTTTAGCAAGGATGTCATTCACTTGAGGTCCTTTTCTTTTCCACTCTCTTTTCCTCCCGTGTCCTAAAGTTACCCCTGTTATTTTCTCTCCATAGCTATCTGCTGATGCATCCGAACTAATTAATTTCGTTTAGGCTGTCTCCTTAGTTTCCGGGAATTATAGCATGCTTGGGTAACATCCCTGCTTTATCTTTTGTCTTCATCTCTTCGGAAGTAGTCAATTGAAAACTCGTAGATCAATATAACGATTAAATTTTGTCGCTCAATCTAAAAGTTAATCTAACAAGGCCAAAAGGTATAGTCTATAGACGGATACAACTAAAAAACGCAGCGGCTTGTAAGTGCGTGAACGCGGCACCCGCCGGCGTCCACGGGGGCGAAGGTCCGCGCGTGGTCACCGTTACCCGGAGACCAACGCCGGAATTCATTTCGCAAACGAGTTGCTCACGCTCTCACGCCGTATAATATACAAGACGAGCACGCTCGGTCAATCGGCGCCTGGACGCGTGAGCAGCCCCGTAAACGGAGGAGGGGAGCACGGGGGAAAGGGGGTGGAAGAGGAGGAGGGTTGAAGAATGCGCCCAGCACGAGCACGTATATGCCCGGGCCTCTCTCCGCACGGTCCGTTTCGACGGCTCGTCCTGATGAAGATCATCGATGTCCGGCCGTTATAAGTCGAATACATGGCATCTGCGTGTTGCCTTCCATTCACCGAGTTTACGTTTTAGCTAACCTAAAATACAAAAATATCTGTGATGTCGTGAAGTGTGGCAGTGCCGAAAAAGCCCTTAACCTTAACGAAAATAACGAAAAGTGAGGAGGTAACTCTATGGCCGACATACGCAAGCATTTATTAATGCGAAAGCATTACTAGGCTGTGGCTGCAAAATGTGACCGCAAAATGTTTCGCCGACCCCCCGCGGTGGCTCAGCGGTTAGTGCGCTCGGCTACTGATCCGGAGTTCCCGGGTTCGAACCCGACCGCGGTGGCTGCGTTTTTATGGAGGCAAAACGCTAAGGCGCCCGTGCGCTGTGCGATGTCAGTGCACGTTAAAGATCCCCAGGTGGTCGAAATTATTCCGGAGCCCTCCACTACGACACCTCTTTCTTCCTTTCTTCTTTCACTCCCTCCTTTATCCCTTCCCTTACGGCGCGGTTCAGGTGTCCGCCGATATATGAGACAGATGCTGCGCCATTTCCTTTCCCCAAAACCAATTATTATTATATTAAATGTGTCGCCGGTAGTGACGTCATCCCCTGGTGACGTCACTGCTGTCACCCGGCAGTCACTGGCTGGTACTCTCGAATGCATTCACCAAAATTTTAAGCAACCTTTCATCGTAGAAGATTCCGGATGGTGTCGTATCATTTATGTACGCAATAGCTTGCATGTTTTAGTCAAGTTGGAGGCTAGCTTGGGACAGGGGTTCGGACCACTGACATATGCACCTTCAGTTGCATGCTTTCTGAGACTACATTTTTCTTTGAGGTGCAGTTGACGTGTGCATGCACCGAATAGTCGAGAGGTGAAGTTGGAGGCTACAGCTTGCGACAGGAATTCGGACCGATGGCATATGCACCTTCGGTTTCATGCTTTAAGGCGCGGTTGAGGTGTCCATCGAGTTGTCGAGATCTGAGAGCTACTGCTCCCTTTCCTTTCCTCAAAAACGCTTTCTTTCATCAAAAGACATGCTTTCGCGTTCCTCCACGTAAGCAGACTTATGTGCCCTCAGAATTTTTCTTTATTGCTGGGATCTAATCGGCTCGCGTTAAAGCCACAAAAAGCTGTGGCTAAAACTTATTGCAGCCGTATACTGAGGCACCAATGCCATGAGACGTGTGCGACATGCGTAGTTGAATGTGGCGGCGTCGCTGTCGTTAATGCCACTGTGTGGCGCGGGGCACTTGCCCACTGGCGCCACCTTGTGCTGTTTTGTGGCAGTTTTTGGGAAGTTGATTTGGACGCAACCGTCGGCGATGCACTGCGCGAGAACTCTTCGAGTTAATAAATTTTTAAAAATACGGTTATTTGTTTCATCCAAGATTGCCCATTGTCCCGTTTTTCGCGCCGTTTTCAGTCTTGAATCATGAACCAACTGGCCCAACAATCCTCCCTTTTGCCCATTGTAGCACACCCGCCGTGGTGGCTCAGTGGTTAGGGCGCCCGACTACTGATCCGGAGTTCCCGGGTTCGAACCCGACAGCGGCGGCTGCGTTTTTATGGAGGAAAAACGCTAAGGCGCCCGTGTGCTGTGTGATGTCAGTGCACGTTAAAGATCCCCAGGTGGTCGTAATTATTCGGGAGCCCTCCACTACGGCACCTCTCTCTTTCTTTCTTCTTTCACTCCCTCCTTTATCCCTTCCCCTTACGGCGCGGTTCAGGTGTCCAAAGATATATGAGACAGATACTGCGCCATTTCCTTTCTCCCAAAACCAATTATTATTATTAATGCAATGATTACAACTTTAAATGCAAGAATTACATGATTAGAAGCGATATTGTGACCTTTGCTAAGCAGCTGATTGAACCACAGGGCACAGTTCGCTCTTTGCAAGCTTTTTGTTCATACTTACGCCTAGGTTAATTTAAGGAAATTGCTACACTATATGGCTGGGACCTTGCGTGAAATCTGTATCTCTGAAGTCATTCGTGGCACCTGGGGAATGAAGCGTGAACTACGAGTAATTACCCTTCGGAAGCGAGTGCGCAAATACTTGAGTTTCGCTCGTTCCCAAATTGCGTCGATTTTTTTTTCTCTTGTTAGGGCAGTGCAAATGTGATGATGAAGTTATCGAACAGTTATCGATGATTAAGCACAGTATCGAAGTACGCACACTCGAATTCTTCCCGGCCTAATTCGGCATCGACTTGAGACAAGCTATCCAGATGCGCATCCTGCTTCGCCTCGTTGCGTATTTGGTTCTTCATCGTCATCATCATTTACTATTCCTTAAGGACTCCTGGTTGGGCTTTGCATTACAGAAGGAAGGAGCAGAGTTATTATCTACGTGGTCATAATAATTTTACCAAAAACAAAAAAAAGAGGCTGGGTTCAACGTGGTTTGAACCTAGTTATGCCAGCGAAAACTCTGTTAAGCATGGTCTCCACTGTCTCGAATCAAATATCAAGGTGATGGGCCAAGGTCAAGGATCAGGTACCCAGTGGTCATAGCGATATGATCACGTGGTCATACTGGCATGGCTTGGGACATACCACCTCGCAGTTAAGTTTGGTTTGATCTTGTGAGACATTGAAGGTCATTGTCGATGTGGTGCCCACCGTCTCAAAGCAAATGTCAAGGTCAAGGCGAAAGGCCAAGGTCGGTAGCGTATGGTCATAATCATATGATCACGTGGTCTTACTATAATAGCTTGAGCCACACCACCACATAGTTAAGTTCGGTTTGGCCTTGTGAGGCACTGAAGGTGATTGTCTCATCCACATCGAAATCGGAAATTGTACCTCAAAGAGGACCCACCGCGGTGGCTCAGTGGTTAGGGCGCTCGACTACTGATCCGGAGTTCCCGGGTTCGAACCCGACTGCGGCGGCTGCATTTTTATGGAGGAAAAACGGTAAGGCGCCCGTGTGCTGTGCGATGTCAGTGCACGTTAAAGATCCCCAGGTGGTCGAAATTATTCCGGAGCCCTCCACTACGGCACCTCTCTCTTCCTTTCTTCTTTCACTCCCTCCTTTATCCCTTCCCTTACGGCGCGGTTCAGGTGTCCAACGATATATGAGACAGATACTGCGCCATTTCCTTTCCCAAAAAACCAATTATTATTATTACCTCGAAGAGGAGAGCTCTCGCTCTGAAGGGAAAGAAAACTTTAAACAATCCTATGACGCCGTGTTTGAGAGAACAACTATGTAGACACACGTATATCTGACGATGAAATCGCCTGCCCGCATTCCCTTCACGGTACTGACAAAGACACTCGGTCGTGCTGGATTTGAAATGTCGAACGAGTAGCCTAAACGAATCGGACACCACTCAGCGCTGTGCGGTGTCCGTCCTCTACCTTGTTGCATCTGTCTGTTTGACCTCGCCTCCGCAACCTCACCAGCGGCGTGCCGCAGGGTCGCAGATACCGCCGTCGATACGGGCCGTCTATTTACCCACGGTGCTTCTGCACCAAGGGACACGGAAGACACTTTCCTCTCGGGTACTCTGTCTCAGCTCACCCTCACAACGCCGCCTCCTCACCCGCACGTAGGATGCTCCGTTTACGGTCTCCGGCGTCTCGAGGGATGCCAGGAAAGTGGTGAGAGTGTGCGGGCCAAGGCGAGGGGGAACCGGGCATATGCCTCGTAATTACGGTGATTACGGGCTATTAGCAGCCCTCCCGTACACATGGCGCTGTAAATCAAGGAAATGCATAAAGTCCCCCTACGTCACAAGTCCGCACACACACATACATCCAGGCCGGCCAGCAGTGAAGCGGCAAAAGCAAACCTACCCTCGCGTCTGTACGAAGGTTTCTGAGTTCTTTTTTTTTTTACCGTTCTTTTCATCTGTTGCTGCCGCAAATGCGCGTGCTGGAAAGCGGATGTTGTGTGCGTCTGTGTCGCAGCGGGAGCTGAGCGAAGTTTGGATCATGCGTTTTGACTTTTGTCGCTGGCTTGGCTTGGCTATTTACTAAGACGGTGCCTGGTTGTCAGACGTTAGTGACTTTGTGTTTGCAAGCAGTGGATAAAAATAAAAAGGAAGTAGCGTGGACAACAGGAAGCGGGATGAATGTTATCCGCTTTGCTAGTCAGTCTATAGTGTTAGCTATGGACGAAATGCTTATTGAACTTTTTGTTTTGTTTTTTAAATTGTGTAGCTGTTACATTCTTCTTTCACAGTAATTATGCAGAAAATTTGTTGTTTTTTCTGCATATGCAATCTGCCGATGCATCTATTTAGTTGTAAAGAAATATGTCATACATCTATTCGGTTTGGTTTATGGGGGTTAACGTCCCAAAGCGACTCTGGCTATGCGGGGCGCTCATACAACTATTCGCCCTGTTAATTATAGGGTTGAATCTATACAGATATGAGTGTATAAGTTCGCATATGTTCTACAACTGGTGCCCATATTCTTATAAGTTTACGTTATTTTATGTGTGAATGCACCAAACGTTTTTCCAATTTAGCAGAGTAATAGTTTAACATTCGAGGGCTTTGTGTTCTGTGTGCAGCGTGTTTATATACTTTAAAGGTTGCGGTATGATTTTCAGTTATGTGTAAGCGACAGTTTGCATAATATACTCCAGTTTTATGCAATCAGTGTTTCATTTGAATTTCTAGTTAAATTTCTGCTGTAGGTGTGAAGCTGTAAGCTTATCCCAATAATAATTGGTTTTGGGGGAAAGGAAATGGCGCAGTAATCTGGTCTTCCGATGATATAACAAAACAGAGTTCCCGGGTTCGAACCCGACCGCGGCGGCTGCGTTTTTATGGAGGAAAAAGCTAAGGCGCCCGTGTGCTGTGCGATGTCAGTGCACGTTAAAGATCCCCAGGTGGTCGAAATTATTCCGGAGCCCTCCACTACGGACCTATTTGTTCCTCTCTTCTTTCACTCCCTCTTTTATCCCTTCCCTTACGGCGCGGTTCAGGTGTCCAACGATATTGAGACAGATACTGCGCCATTTCCTTCCCCAAACCAATTATTATTATTATTAAATCTTATCTTTTTCATAATTGGTTTGTGTTGTCTTGTTTTCTCTCTCTCTCCTCTGTCTTTCACTTCTTTTGTTCTCCTCTCTCACTCAGCCTTTCTTCTCTCTCTTTCAACGGCGGCAAAGATACTGCAGATGTTTCACATTCATTTTCTCGCAGGACGTATGCTTTGCGATTGGATAACACTCTTCAATGTGTCAGTGGCAATATCTTTCTTCACCATCCGTGCCACCAAACATTAGACACCAGTCATCTTCCCGTCGCTCATAAAAAAAAAAAAATCTCCCAGATTCTCATTGTTTCGAACATCTGTCACTTCAAGTAGCGTAGATGCTAAGAATTACAAACGGAACACACACAAAAAACCGGCACTCTTAAGTCACACATTGCACTCACGATCCAGTGTCTCTTTTCGTTATTTCTAGAGCGAAACGCCTTCTATCAAAGCGTTAATATCACTGATTACACTACGAACGGCGGTCTTTAATCACCAATCTTCACTTCTATAGCCGCTCTACTTAAGGCCTCTTCGATAAAAGAAATAGTTATGGAAACAATTTTGGTTTTATCTAATAAAAAAAACGCCCTGTTCTCAACGACACAGCTGCACAGCTTAGTACAGAGCAACAAAGAGGAATGTATGCCACGCCGATGACGTCGATGCTGATGAAACAGACCACACAGGCACAGATTATCTCATGTGTGTTTGTGCTTTGTAAACAAACAGAACTTTGTTCAACATTGTCTTACGCCGCTTATTGTGGGCACCACGCAGCCGACACTGAAATTCATTTGCGGGTTTTCCGAACGACTACTGAACTGACTTGAAAGAATAAGGCACGTTAAAAGTTTTACAAGAGCTTTTTTTTTAATGAATACCTGCATCGCTTCAACGCATTAATGCACAAGGGCACAAAGAATAAAAGAAATGTCTGCACAGAACGAGAAAACAAGAAAGCACGTAATAACGCAGGTTATAATACATTTAAAGCGTGAAAAGGATGCTTCAGTGTTAGTAGTAAAGACAATTTCTGAACGCAAACTGTTCCATTTATCTACAGTGCGTACAAAAAGGCGTACTGAAAGTGGTTGCTATGAAATAAAACTTATCTCCAGATATTAGCCACTCACAAAACATAGGAAAGACGTTTGCTTAGAGGTAATTACCCCTTCTTCCCTGTACCGAGTTGAAATAAGAAATTAAGGAAGAAAACATGCAGTTTACCCAAACATGTGTCCTGTTGACTACCTTTGCACTATGTAAATTTGAGAAAGGGAAGAAAAAAGAGCTTAAAAGAAAATAGGCCTGATGGAGAACATGCCAACAGCATAGTGTCCTGATTATAATTTACAAGGCACAGGATGACAGGCTGATGCGGCTTTCTACACGTCATTTACCTTACGTTGTAAGGAGAGCCTGAAACCATAAAAAGAAAGCTTGTCCCTTAAAACTAGCGTGTAGAGGTTTGGGTTTATGGGTTTATGGGGGTTTAACGTCCCAAAGCGACTCAGGCTATGAGAGAAGCCGTAGTGAAGGGCTCCAGAAATTTCGACCACCTGGGGTTCTTTAACGTGTACTGACATCGCACAGTACACGGGCCTCTAGAATTCGCCTCCATCGAAATTCGACCGTCGCGGCCGGGATCGAACCGGCGTCTTTCGGGCCAGCGTGTAGAGGTACTTGCACATTGATTCATTTCTCATGTATGGTATGGTATGGTATGGTATGGTATGGTATGGTACGGTATGGTATCGTGTCGTATCGTATGTTATGGTACCATATCGCATGATGCGGTGTATTGTATGGTACGGTATTGCTTGGCATAGTACGATACAGTATGGTACGGTACGGTATTGTATGGTTTGGTACAGTATCGTTTCATATCGTATAGTATAGTATAATATCGCATGATATGGTGTAGTATTGTTTGACATGGTATGGTATTGTATTGTATGGTATAGTGCGGTATAGTATGTTACGGTACGGTATGGTATGGTACGGTATGATACCGTTTCGTATCGTATGGTATGGTATCACTTCGTATAGTTTGGCGTAGTATGGTATGGTATGGTATAATACGGTGGTACGGTATGGTATGATATGGTACGGTATGATACAGTATGGTATCGTACGGTATGGTATCTGGATTGGGAAGTCTAACGTCTCGAAGCTGCACAGCAAATGTGAGAAGCGCTGTGCTGGTGCAACCAACTGTGGTTACTTAACGTTCATGACAACGTACCGCAAACGGATGAATTTTTTTTTTCAGTTCGCCTGCATCGAAACGCTACGCCGTGGTCGCGACTCAACCACACATCCTTGACTTATGCACCCTCGAAGGGTGCATATGTTCTGTAGCGAATGAGAGGCGCTCCACATTCGTGGTGCTGTATTCATCCGCTGACACACCACCTCCATCTAGATGGGAATTTGCACCAGCTAGCAATACACGCAGTAACGCAGCCCGGACACCACAAAAATCCAGTAAGACCGCACAAGACCCAAGGGCGTGGCCACTGTCTTCTAGATTTGTGATTCATCTCATTGCACTTTCGCTTTCCCTTCGTCTGTGTAATTTATAACGCCTAATTACTTTTTCAAGACGCATCCCAAGAGAAGACTCGCAATTAACCACTCGAAAGGGAACTTGATTAGGATCTCTTCTTGATATGCAACACTGCGGCCTCATTCAGGCATGCCAGCCACTGCAGATCCTCGGCAATGGTTGACTGTCGCTTTCTTCGCCCAATCAAGTTTTACAATTTCGCCCTGAAGCTGCGGGTTTAGTTAACACAGTATAAAAGGAGGGTATAATAAACGGCAGCATTGGATAGGCGTGTAAAGGGTGCTTATAGATAGATAAAGAGGAGGAGGGAAAGGCAGGGATGTTAACCAGAAAGGGGTTCCGGTTGGCTACCCTGCACTGGGGAAGAGGAATTAGGGGACTAAAAGGAGGAAGAGAGAAGGAAAAAAAGGCATAACACACACACACACACACGCACAACGCTGTCACAATTTGTGACTCAATCCAGTCGCTCTCAAGTAGGCAAAGAGTGCCTTGTATGCCTTGAGGGCAGTCGACTGCTGTGGCCACGGACCGAGGATCTTTTGCTCTGTTAATGGGCGAGGATCGAGGCGGTCCAGGGCACAACACAGTGTATGTCTTGCACTCGCAAATGCAGGGCACTCACAGAGAAGATGAGCGATGGTCTCCTCACAACCGCAGCTTTCACAGGCAGGGCTGTCGGCCATCCCCATCCATAAAGCATAGCTTTTACAGTAAGTCTATACTTCAAAGTATTCTTTTTACATTGATGCAGGTGTTGAGATGCGTGCAATGACGGCAAGAACTGTCTGCGTAGAGAAATAGTTCATCTTTCTATCGCTCGATCTGTCATTGAGCGCGTGCTCAAACAGACTACCGGTCTGAATGCTAGTTTGAACGATCGGCAGGCCACTGTATCTGTTTTTTACAATCCTATCACGCCCTCCTTCGCTAAACTTGACTAAATAAGAAAGAACTGAAATGCATTCATGCACTGCTGGTCAAGTATTACAATGGCGATGTTATTTTATCTTTCATACAGCAGTTTTTTATTTCTCATTCGGTCCAAGCATCTCAACACCATCGAGCCACGCAAGAACTTCGTTACCGGTTTGGCTCATTTGTTCTTATATTATCTGCAAGCGATTAAACCGGCGACATGAAGTTGGTAACTGGAGTGTCATCTGGCACGAACAGGTTTTTTTGTTACGATGGCGAGGAGATATAACAGATGGCTGAGAAATGAGAGACCAAAAAAACTTTTATCCGATTTTTTTTTTGCCTGCAAGCATGAGGGCAGTCTCAACAAAAAACGTGGATGACATCCTCACTTGTTTTTAAAATCTTTTGTAGGTGCTACGTAATCGTGTGCGATTGTTACCTATCTGTTTCAATACAATTTTTTATGTATTGTGTATTTGTACGTATTAACATGTTTAACATATTGAAGCCCCCTCCTCCCCTCCCGCATATGTAACACAATTGAGGACTGAGAGGTACTTGTCAGAAAATGAACGAATGAATAAACGAATCAATCGAACAATCGATCGATCGATCGATCGATCGATTAATCCATCAATGAACCATTCAACCAATCAATTAGTCGGTTAGTCAATCAATCAATCAATCAATCAATCAATCAATCAATCAATCAATCAATGTTTGATCACCACCATATAACTTAGACGCCTTTCAGGTTCGAAGTTGAAACGGAAATCATTTAGCCCTTAGTGCATTTCAGGCTAGTTGGGAGGATAAGAGTTAGATTTCCGAAAACTTCTTTTGCACGTGAAGCAGGTAAACCGCGCTTGTGCTCTTCTGAATCACCTACGATTCCTTCCTGTCAGGACAGTGTTGTTAACCTACTAACTGGGCTGCACTTCAATTGCGCGAGCCAATCGTTGTAGTGGACTTAATGTTATGAAAAAAGTGCAGTTGCTCATTGCATCCCCCCCAAGCACAGCCATACGGCTACAAACGAAAGGTACACTGCTTTCTCTGAAGCTTCGAAGTTACAAAAGATGGTTCTGGTCCGGAGTTCAAACCAGTGACCACCGCTTCCCAAGAGCAGCTGCTATTCCAACTTAGATAACCGGGACGGCCAGCTTATGGTATGTAGTGCAAGAGTGAATTGCGAGCTTGTTCCCAATTGTTCCCACGTTGTTTCCACTTTCATTGTTCCATTGTTCCCACTGGAAATGTTGGTGAAATGTTTAGTAAAAAAGTTTTGGGGGATTCCCTTAAACATTTGACCAACACTGTTTCCAATTTCAGTTCCAATTTCCAATTTCCAATTTCAGTTATTGATCAATTCAGGCTTGCCCTACGATAAGCTTAGCTCAGTTAGTAGAGAGACTACTTACTTCAGTGAAGCGGTGGCCCCGGGTTCGAACTCCGGTACAGGACGAATTTTTCTTTACCTACGTAGTTTCCGAGAAACCTGTACAGCTTTCCTCTGTAGCCGTATGACTGCACTTGGGTGGATGACAATCAGCAATTGCTCCCTTTTTGCTAATCTTCTCCACCGTGCAGGATTCCCTTAAACAGCCGCCGCGGTGGCTCAGTGGTTATGGCGCTCGGCTGCTGACCCGAAAGACGCGGGTTCGATCCCGGCCGCTCCGGTCGAATTTCGAAGGAGGCGAAATTCTAGAGGCCCGTGTACTGTGCGTTGTCAGTGCACGTTAAAGAACCCCAGGTGGTCGAAATTTCCGGAGCCCTTCACTAAGGCGTCTCTCATAGCCTGAGTCGCTTTGGGGTGTTAAACCCTCACCAATCAAATCAAATTCCCTTCAACCTTTGACCGGAATTAATATACAGTGAGCTAATTTACTTTTTTGTTCACGTATTTACTGAGTGATACATTAAGCCGTGAACCCTGTGCCTCCGCTTTGGTGTTTTTTTTCCCCTGTATTCAAGCTGTAATTTCCGAGGACTCCACTACTGCCGTCAGCCTGACACTAGCCTCCTTTCAGGGAGCGGTACGTCGCTTCCGCGAAACTGCACAGGTCACTTCATCACAGCTTGCAGGCAACGCGGCCGCGAGTGAACGCCATGCGTACACAGAAAAACTATATCTCATAACGCTCCCACTGCGCCGCGTCGACCACGGTATATATAACGCCCAGACCGACGGCTTCCGTCGACAAAAAGAGCTCGCATCCATCTACGTTCGCGGGGTACAAGAAAGGAAACGAATGAAGCAAAAACAAAACGAAAGATAAGCGGCAAAATTCCGCTCAAAGAAGAAATTCCTTACAGCGAGGGAAAAAAAGGAATAAATTTTCTCGAAAGTGACGCGTGTATCCTCTCCTTTCTTTTTTGCGTGTATCCTGTCCTTTCTTATTTTTTTCCTTTTCTCTCGCTTTCCGAGCGGCCTGACTCGGGATAGACGAGTACACAGAGAAACATACACGTTTTGCACGAGGCGACGGCCAGGAAGGAGCGCCGTAGTGGAGCCTTCATGTGCGCGAGGAGCGGGAATGGAGAGTAATAATCAAAAGGGACAAACAACAAAAATTTTCCCGCGGTTTCGCGGCGTGCATGACAAACTGCCCCGCGGTATGCGCAAGCCCAATTGCCAGCGCGGCGTGTACAAAGACACAGTCGCTATTAAAGTGTTTTATATCAGCGCAGTGGACGCCATTTCCATGGCTGCCGGGGGCCCCCTTTACAAATACGACGGCTGCCTAACCAGACGAGGCACGTGAGGTATTTACGAGCGCCGCGCGTGGTTTATGAACGGGACACGCCACGGGGGCAGGCGGCCCTGGCGAAGCCCCAGGGGGCTCCCAGAGGGCGCTACGAACAGCGGGAGCGGGGCTAAGGCGGTCCGGGTGAAACGCTCCGTGGCACTGATATCGCTCGAAGTCAACTGCTAAGCCATGAACTCGCGCGCGACCCAAGCAGCACAGGAAAGCTGGCCAATATTGGAAATGAATGGTTTTACCCGGACCCTGTGATGAGCCGGCTTTTGCCAATATTCTTCCAATATTGGGCCGATTATCTGTGCTGCTTAGGTCTCCACTACTCGCTGAATGGCTCGAATCGATTGCTCGCTGGAGGACTCGAAGCTTGCTCAGCAACTGTGGACAAAAGCATTTATGGGCAGGAAACCGTTTATGAAAGGAATTTTTTATACAATGTAAGATTTCACTATAACAATCAATATATCCGCAGATAACCCGATGATAGTCCTGATTTTTATTCTATTGATGTTTTTGCTGTTATCAAAAGCGATCCCATTGATTTTCTATGCTAGTCTTAACTGTTCGATTCGATCGATAAAAGCACTTTAAAGAAAGATTTCGCTACATATCAGAAAAATGGACCATTACCTTAAATATTTCCATAACAGTATCTTACAATTTCTCAGTCTTCAGATTTTTTTCCAAGAATGCTAGATATGACAACAGAAATTCGTGAAGACAGGGAAGGTGAGGTTACTGTCTCTCTAGGTGGACACTGGAAGCTCGCCGTGAATGGGACGAAGGAGGGATCGGAAGCCACCGTAGGCTTAGTATAGGCTTTGGAATAATTTCGACCACTTGCGGTTTTTTAACATGCATGCACATGTTAAAGAACTCCCGAGGTCGATATTTTTTCGATAATATCCATTTATTGGCAGGGTGCCGCCGCCGCCGCCATAGCTACGTGGTTACGGCACTCGGCTGCTTACCCGAAAGACGCGGGTTCGAACCCGACCGCGGCTGTCGAATTTCGATTGAGGCGCAATTCTAGAGGCCCGTGTACTGTGCGATGTCAGTGCACGTTAAAGAACACCGGGTGGTCGAAATTTCTGAAGCCCTTCACTACGGCGTCTCTCATAGCCTGAGTCGCGTTGGGACGTTAAACCCCCATGAACCATAAACGAAACCATTTAGTGGCATGAGGCGCCGCAAAAAAAGAAGGGGGGGGGGGTAGAATCACGGCATAACTTAACGAGTGACTTAAGGAGGGCGGATTAGGTCGGAAGGTTAGCGGCGATAGCGTGGCGCAGTTGATGAATTAAATGGTTAAACAGCAGTGATTAGGGAAGCCCTTGGTCCTGCGTGGATTTAACTAGGATGCTCATGACGACAATGTCTATGATTCCTCAGAGGCATCTGGCGGGCCTGGCTAAGCAATTCGGTCGACCAAACAACTAACTAGTATATCATAGTCCTTCAGTCTAGTGGCCAAGCAACAAGCTCGCGAATTAACAAAAGATTATATTGCGTCGCATCCGCGCCAGCACGGCCTGCTTTAAAAGGAAGGCGAGTAAGTAAATAAATGTTAAATCGATCAGCAAGCTAAACATCCGGCGATCAAGCAAGCAACCTAATCGAAATTGAAAATTTGTTTTTGAGGCATGGAGATCGCGCAGTAAATGTCTCACATATATCGGTGGGCATCTGAATCGCGCCGTAAGGGAAGGGATAAAGGAGGGAGTGACAGAAAAATAAAGAGGTGCCGTAGTGGAGGGCTCCGGAGTAATTTCGACCTCCTGGGGATCTTTAACGTGCACTGACATCGCACACCACAGGGGCGTCTTTTGCGTTTGGCCTCCATCCAAACGAGGCCGCCGCGGTGGGGTTGGAACATGAACGAGCCGACTTCCCTGCATTTGTTGAAACGCCGTACTCCGCGACACCACCACCACACACACACAAAAAAAGGAATGCGCTGACCTCGCCCTCTCAGACTCTGGCTGTTGCAGTTGCCAACTGCGGCCCCCTCTCCACCCGGGGGAGAGGGGGCCCCTCTCTCTTTCCCACCCTGATAGGTCTGTAAGAGCTCTACCTATGACCGTTAAAGGCTTCACTTCGCAGGGCATGCGCCGTTGATCTGACAAAGGCAATCAAGCTCTTTGTCCGACAAAGTCACGGCCATGACGAAGTTCACGGATACATCCATGCCAGGTAGGCCTAGACACCGATCCCCGCTTAGTCACGCCTGAGCTGCAGGTCCATTCAGTGGAAAGACACGGAGAAGTCCCCCTGCCAAACGCCACTGCACAAACGTACGTAGCACAAGCCTGACCACTCAGGAAGCGCGTACCTAGGGCGGGTCCGGTCCTTGCCGTCATGGCAAACCTGGGCCACCACGCAATCCCATCGGCCCATGCTCTAATAGGGTATGGGTGCCCCTGACTTCGCGAGTGAGCACTGTCATGCTCGCGAATGT
The DNA here is from genome assembly GCA_030143305.2 of Amblyomma americanum. Lineage (NCBI taxonomy): Eukaryota > Metazoa > Arthropoda > Arachnida > Ixodida > Ixodidae > Amblyomma > Amblyomma americanum. Next base: position 31,192 of record JARKHS020035703.1, on the reverse strand, counting down.
CATGTGAACACCACACCCAGGTTGGAACACACAGCCTTCCATCCCAGACCGGAGGCTCTAAGACGCACTCCATCATGGGATGGTGTCTATAGTAGATTAAATGGGCCTTAAATGTTTACAGGGTTCATGGGATTAAGAGTCATTCGGCGGCCCTTTAATAACTCAGTCAGCTGCCTCCGTGGCCGTGCCATGAAGCCAGACGGGACAAGGGTAGGGATGTGCGAATATTTGAAATTATAACGCGAGAACTTTAGTACCCCATGTCGTAAAAAATTGTCCAGCGTTGTCCTTGGCGACGGTTTGGAGCCTCACAGCCGGAGCGGCCGAAGCATCCGGCCGCTCCGGCAACCCAGCTGGGCCACCTAGGTCTCGTGATCTTGTAACGTCATCACAACCTGCATCCCAGTGCACTTACAGATCCCCAGGTAGTCAAAATGGCTCCGGAGCCCTCCACTACGGCACCTCTTTCTTCCTTTCTTCTTTCACTGCCTCCTTTATCCCTTCCCTTACGGCGCGGTTCAGGTGTCCAACGATATATGAGGCCGATACTGCGCCATTTCCTTTACCCAAAAACCAATCATTATTATTATTCGCATTTCATTGTGCAAGCCACTCTTTCTTGAACTGAACAGAACGACTTTAATATAGTGGTTGGGCTTTTAGACGATGCAAAAATATTACAGAAATCTGCTTACAGACAGCAATATTCGGCGAGTCGAATGGCCGGTGGTCCGAGACTTGAAATCTGTTCGCACTCGCTAGCACTGCAGCATCATCGCCATCTACCTCTGTACTCGATCACTACGTTTTTCAAGGGCTTAGGGCTCATATGCAGAACTACAGTCACTGAAAAGCCTGCTGCCTTGATGTGCCTACCTAATCACTCATTTTACTGTTCAGGCAACCAACCAATCATCAATTCATCATAAGCAGCTCAAATCCTGCAGTTGTTTTGTCCGACCGCTAATCATTTGAGAAGGTGTTCGTTCGTTTGTCGTATCATATATTATCGGACAAAAATTTTGAAAATTGGCAAATTGCTAGACACGGTTATGGAAATATTGAAGGTGATCGGCCATTCTTTTTATATATAGTAAAATCTATCCTTTTGAGTGTTTCCATTGGTCGCAGAGAACAGTTAAAAATGCAGTAGAAAACAAGTACGGAGTGCTTTCGACGATATTTAGAACGTTAATAGAAAAATACTAGACTGGCGTCGGGTGATCTGCGGATATATTGATTGTTATAGTGAAATCTTAGATTACATGAAACAATTGCGTTCATAACACGTTTTCTGCTCAAAAATGCTTTTGTCCAAAATTGTTGGGTGTGCTTAATTCCATAGTGCCCAGAAAGCAAAAGCTCGCTCATTTCTCTGAGAATTCGAAGCCAAAATTACTTCCTCACAAACTTGACAAACGCGTATAACACCATAAAAATAAATCTGCTTTCGGAAAATGTCTTGCAGGACTTTATAATTATATATAATTGGTTTCTGGGGGAAAGGAAATGGCGCAGTATCTGTCTCATATATCGTTGGACACCTGAACCGTGCCGTAAGGGAAGGGATAAAGGAGGGAGTGAAAGAAAGAGGTGCCGTAGTGGGGGGCTCCGGAATAATTTCGATCACCTGGGGATCTTTAACGTGCACTGACATCGCACAGCACACGGGCGCCTTAGCGTTTTTCCTCCATAAAAACGCAGCCGCCGCGGTCGGGTTCGAACCCGGGGCGGCTGCGTTTTTAAGGACTTTGCGATGTCGATTTCCGGGCGGAAACTTCATTACTGGGACTTGTTGCCACCCGCAAACTACAAGTGTGATGGCGAGTTCTATCATCAGCGCAGCGATAAAAAATAATCATCAATCAAGCAATATTTATTTAAGCTACACAGGAACAACCCTAAGCTCTTGGTACTGGTACAGCATACACGAAGCAATTTACAAATATTTTCATACAGCAAAAACAATGTGTACAAGATATATTAGAAATGTCAAGGCAATAAAAAAAAACTTGATGTGTCGTCATAGCCATTGCATCAAGAGAGAGGCGTACAAACAGAAAGCACAGAAACACAGGCACTGCAGCGGGCCCCTGCAGCAGGCAGGAGTGCAATTCAAGGCGCGCGTAAAAATACGAAAGAAACAAAATGAAAAAAAAACAGGACCATGTGTGAAGGGCAGCTAGAGCGTCACATTTTGTTAGAAATTTAGAATGAAGAGTTCTCAGAGATGTTTGGGCGGTCGGAGTAACTTACTATACGAACACTGTAATCTGTCAGTGGGTGTGGCGTGTGCAGTTCAATAAAAATAATAATAATAACATAGTAATGTTAATAATCAAATAATCATAATAATGTATAGTGTCAACAGAAAACAGTACAAACATAGTGGGCCAACGAAACAGCCTACAAAAGCACGAATAGCCTCAAGAACGCCAGAAACTTGATAACATGCTCGCTACGCTATTCAGGAATGTAGACTAGACGCGGTGGCTCAGTGGTTAGGGCGCTCGGCTACTGATCCGGAGTTCCCGGGCTCGAACCCGACCGCGGCTGCTGCGTTATTATGGTGGCAAAACGCTAAGGCGCCCGTGCGCTGTGCGATGTCAGTGCACGTTAAAGATCCCCAGGTGGTCGAAATTATTCCGGAGCCCTCCACTACGGCACCTCTCTCTTCCTTTCTCCTTTCACTCCCTCCTTTATCCCTTCCCTTACGGCGCGGTTCAGGTGTCCGCCGATATGTGAGGAAAATACTGCGCCATTTCCTTTCCCCGAAAGCCAATTTTCAATTTTCACTTCCTGCGGAACTTTCTAAACATAGCTTCAGGGCCTTAAAAATTAAGGAATAAAATATATTTTGTCACATTTTGCCAGGGAGAGCGGAATAAGCCACAAGTTGTTTAATAATAAAAATAATAATGATAATTGGTTTTTGGGGAAAGGAAATGGCGCAGTATCTGTCTCATATATCTTTGGACACCTGAAACGCGCCCTAAGGGAAGGGATAAAGGAGGGAGTGAAAGAAGAAAGGAAGAAGAGGTGCCGTAGTGGAGGGCTCCGGAATAATTTCTACCACCTGGGGATCTTTAACGTGCACTGACATCGCACAGCGCACGGGCGCCTTAGCGTTTTTTCCTACATAAAAAGCAGCCGCCGCGGTCGGTTTCGAACCCGGGAACTCCGGATCAGTAGTCGAGCGCCCTAACCACTGAGCCACCGTGGCGGGTAAGTTGTTTGCAAGAAATTACTTAAAGATGCTTAAATGAACTTAGCGAAGTAGCCGCGCACACTTCACCTGGAAGTCTATTAAAAATTTCAAGATCCTAAACAAAGCGCCTTCCTCGACTATGTATGATATTGGATTTTGGAACCTCAAACCTGTGTTGGCTACGAAACACGTAGGGAACAACATTTGGTCGTTATAAATCGCGAGTTTAAAAAATGAACAGTGACCTGCAAAAGCAATAATAAAGGAACTCCTCTAGCCTGTACAATGGATGGAGAACTAAACTTGAAGCAAATGGAAATCGGCTTCCTTCTCTATGGGACTGTGCTATGCTGATTCTTCGCGCTTTAATCACCACGTTCATCTTCTTTGTCTTGCCGAACGCAAATTCCTGGCTCGTGACGGAAAGTTGGGCTTCTTGTTATGAATTCATTACCCCCCTGTGTGTGTGTGTGTGTGTGTGTGTGTGTGTGTGTGTGTGTGTGTGTGTGTGTGTGTGTGTGTGTGTGTGTGTGTGTGTGTGTGTGTGTGTGTGTGTGTGTGTGTGTGTGTGTGTGTGTGTGTGTGTGTGTGTGTGTGTGTGTGTGTGTGTGTGTGTGTGTGTGTGTGTGTGTGTGTGTGTGTGTGTGTGTGTGTGTGCGCGCGCGCGCGCGCGCGCGCGTGCGGGCGTGTGTTTGTGGGTGGGTGGGTAGGTGTTTTGTGTGTGCTATACGTTTGCCACCGCAAATCCATGATCTCCCCACCTCCCAAAGACATTATCCAATAGGAGGCCTAAACATTGCAGGAGTAGATCACGTCAGAGGTGATGCCACGGCACGTCTCAGATACAGGCAGCTACAGCCGGAAATGCTTCGTTGTCATAGGCCAGGAGGCCATCACGTCGTCCCAGAGGGCTGACATCACTGAACCTCCAGTTGACAGACCTTCTCCAACTGCAGCAATGTTGCTGGTACTACGATGCAAAGCCGGAAGAAACCATCTCAAATCAAATCAAATCATGTTTTTATTTTCTACATCAACCCAATACTGATGGGTGTCAGGCTGTCCCGAACTACTTCGTAAAGGAAGGCAACATCCAAAGAAAGGTCGGATGCTTTGTACAAAATATCACAATGCGCGATGATCAGAACGGATATGAATGCAGCGAAGATGAATTTACGTTCGTTTAGGCAAAAAAGTATAGGCAATAAAAGCACACTCAGCATGTTCACAAATATATAATTTATATGTGCGAAATCATATCGGTTACACGAATACCCATAAAGCGCTGTAGGAACTAGATGAACTAGATAGCAAACGGAAGTATCGCGCCATGCCACCCGTCTTAAGCGTCACACTCATCGCGGTGAAATGAAAAAAGATCCTAGAACGGTGAACAACGACTTACAGCTACTCCGCACCATTGATGACCACCGCTCGACGCGCGTTGCCCCTTCGTGTATATCCACGGGAGGGTGATTTGCGGTGTGCCAGGAAGCACACAGTTCCGCACACACACCACCGCCGCCGCCGCCGCAGTGGTCGGCACGATGTGCGTTGCACCGCTCGCGGAGTTGCTCCTGACCCCTGCCGGGGATTTTCTTGGCGATCCCCCCCTTGCGTACACCTTCGCCAAGCGGTTGGGGCGTTATTCGCTCTCCGCTGTCAAGCACGTCTGATTGTTCTCCAGCAAAGGGCCGTGCAGGGGCAGCAGCAGCCGTTGGGAACGCGACGCCGGTTCGCTATGCCTTCCTTGTCATGGAAAGAAAAATAACAAAGTGAGAAAAACAAACTACGGAGTAGCCATTTGCGCCCCTCTCTCGGCGTTTTCCCACATATCCCACAATCGCATTCCTTAGCGGTGCCATATCTTCTCAATTTTTTTTTTCCGGAAAGGGCCGGAAGGGAGGGCACATTAACTCTCAGTACTCGCATCTCTATATTGTGGCACAAGTACACGCGTATCTTTTGGGAATTTAATTCTTGGTGAGAATATATTTTACATGACAGCAGATCTCGTGAACTACAGCTTATCTTCGTTATAACGAAATCGAATGGGCCCGGCGATTACTCAGTTATAGCGGTAGCTTCGTTGTAGCCCGTGTTGACTGAGCTTCCAAGGGAATCGTCATTCCTTCCTTATACCCGTTATTTCGTTTTCTTTTTTTTTGCATTGTCTTCCCAGCCGGTCCCGGGTTCGAACCCGACCGCGGCGACTGCGTTTTTATGGAGGCAAAACGCTAAAGCGCCCGTGTGCTGTGCGATGTCAGTGCACGTTAAAGATCCCCATGTGGTCGAAATTATTCCGGAGCCCTCCACTACAGCACCTCCTTCTTCCTTTCTTCTTTCACTCCCTCCTTTATACCTTTCCTTACGGCGCGGTTCAGGTGTCCAACGATATATGAGACAGATGCTGCGCCATTTCCTTTCCCCAAAAACCAATTATTATTATTATCAATAAATGCTCTTGCCGACCATCGTTCTTGCTGCTACGCCTTGCACGCGGACGTTACTACAGAGTGAAAGAAGAAAGAAAGAAAGAGGTTCCGTAGTGGAGGCCTCCGGAATAATTTCGAATGAATGAATGAATAAATGAATTAATGAAAACTTCATTGTCAACCGAGAAGGAGTCCCAAATCCCCGGTACCGGCCTAAGACGCGGGTAGGGGACGCTCCGCAGACAAAGGACAAGAGAAGATGCATTGCTTCTTTACGGCCTCACCCGCCAGGCGTGTGGCTTGCTGCTGGATGGCGGGGTCCTCACTCCGCAGCGAAACTTCCCAGACTTCTCTATTGTTGATGTTTAAGCCGGTGCCCAGGGAATCGGCGCATTCGAAAATCATGGGACGAAGTGTGGCCCTTCACCGCAATTTTTACATTTTGAATCTTTTTCATCCCCGGTATGTCTGGCAAACCCAGAAAGGGCAGATGGAATTTCCAGCTGGTAACCGCCTCCAAATGCGCGCCTCATTATTGCACAGAGACCGATCGGGGGAGGGGGGATATTGTTCTATATAATGTTTAGTGTTTGGTAAGTTTGTGGTGTGTAATGATGCAATCTTTCATACCCTTGCATCCCGGCTGTTCTACGGACGCTCGGTAGTAAAGATCTGGAGCGAGCGCGTGTGCAGCCTCGTTGCCAGGGGTAGAAGCGTGCGCAGGTATCCATATGATAGATATTTTTCGAACAATGGGGTTTGCTGAGAGGACGCATCTGGCTTACTCCGAAATTCTACCTTTTGCAAAATTTCAAATGGCTGTTTTGCTCTCGTTAATTATTATGTATGATCGGGTGCCGACGCAAGCGAGCGCTATTACAACTTCTTCGGCCATAATTTCGACCACTTCGAACGTGCAGTGAAATCACACAGCACACGGGGAATTGGAAAATTGGTTTTTAGAAAAGGAAATGGCGCACTGATTGTCTTACGTTTCTCGGTTGGCACCCGAACCACACCGTAAGCAAATGATAAAAGAGGGAGCAAAAGAAAGGAACAAAGAGGTGCCGCAGTGGAGGGCTCCGCAATAATTTCGACCACCTGGGATCTTTAACGTGGACTGACATCGCACGGCACACGGGAAATTGGAAAATTGGTTTTGAGGAAAGCAAATGGCGCAGTAACTGTTTCACGTATATCAGTGGACACCAGAACCGCGCCGTAAGAAAAGGATAAAGGAGGAAGCGAAAGAAAGGAGCAAAGAGGTGCCGCAGTGGAGGACTCCGCAATAATTTCGACCACCTGGGATCTTTAACATGAAAAAAATTGAAAATTGGTTTTTGGGGAAAGGGAATGGTGCAGTATCTGTCTCCCATATCGCCGGGCACCTGAACCGCGCTGTAAAGAAAGGAATAAAGGAGGGAGTGAAAGAAGAAAGGAAGAAAGAAGTGCCGTAGTCGAGGGCTCCGGAATAATTCCGACCACCTGAGGTTCTTAACGTGCACTGACATCGCACAGCACACGGGCGCCTTTGCGTTTCGCCTCCATCGAAACGCTGCCGCCGCGGCAGAGTTCGAACCCAGGAACTCCGTTATCAGTAGCCGAGCGCCCTAACCACTGAGCCACCGGCGCGGGTAATGCCTGATAAATGATTTTCACCGCCACCCGTGTGCTGAGCAATGTCAGTGCATGTTAAAGATGCCCAGGTGGTCTAAATTATTCTGTTCCCCTCCCATATGGTATCTCTTTCTCTTTATTTCATTCCCACCTTCCCTTACGGCGCGGTTCTGGTGTCCGGACACTGAGATGTGAGAGTATTACTGCCCCATTTCCTTACCTCAGAAGCCAATTTACAATTTTCAATGCCAAACTATCAGGCAAACTTATTCGTCTCAAGCACCAAATTTAATCACAATTAACTTATGAGTAACCTGCATTTTTTCGCAGTAAGCGCACCAACACTCAAATTTAGTTAGCAACCTCGCATCGCAGATGTAGTGCAGTGTGGCTAGGGTGTCGCTTTTAATTCTGCTGCACTCGAAATTAGTTTTTGTGCTAGCCAAAAAATATTAAACCAGTAAAGCTTCGCATGTCCTGTAGAGTAGCAGCAAAGAGAAAGCTATAGTATCGAGTGGCTATCGTTACTGTCACGTTCCTTTGAAAAGTGATCGCATAGCGGTCAAGGAATTCAACAATGTGTAACGCGTGAGAGCATTTCAGAAATTCAACATTACAATCGAGCGCGAAGGAAGAACACTACATGTTTTCATGTCACGTAAATGGCACGGTGCTGTTTATTTTCTTTGTGCGTGACGCTTCCAGTAACTACCTTTATATGAAACCGACAGGACTAGTACGCGGAACTGAGGAGACGCCTGAGTGGCGCCGAAGATCTCCTTGCACAAGTCACTGGAAATGCCGCATCGGATCCTTTCTCCTAAGTGCGACGGCGTCAGTACACAGGGAGTTCCGCTATTTCATTTCCATTCCAGATAAACAGAGTATACTCCACTGCGCTTAGGCCCGCCTGCTATGTAGGTGTAACGGAAAAGGCGCCCGTGTGCTCCGCGGTGGTCGAAATTATTCCGGAGCCCTCCACTACGGCGCCCCTTTCTCTCCTTCTTTCACTCTCTCTTTCTTCGCTTCCCTCACGTCACTGTTGCAGATTCCACCGAGAAGTGAGGCAGCTACTGCACCATATGCTTTCCTCATAACCACTTATCCACAGCGTTTACAAAATGCACCTCACGGGGGCGCTGTAAACACGTAAGCGCCTACATGGGAGCAAAAAGGGGAGTAAGCTGTCCTCTGGTACACTCTCTTTTATGAAGGGGAGTGCGCTTGAGCACAGCTTACTCTCTTCTTACTCCTCTCTTTTTAGTGTGCGGGGTCAGGCTTAGTCAGACTGCCACCTACAATCTGGCTGAGTCGCTACACGACGGTCGCCCAGCCCGCCCAGGCAGCGTTTACATGAGCCCTGCCGACAAATTTCAGCCCGACATTTGGAATCGACCCAACGTGGTCAAGTTCATGTAAGTGCCTTGAAGGTCTTGGAATTTGCTTGCCTGCAGAGCTGGCTATGTCTTTTCACCTCCCACCCTGCCTCGCACTTCATGTTTAACCATATGTCCAGTTCTCTCTTGTGTTTTATTTTTATGCAACGTTCGCAAACAGAGAAAAAAATAGGCAGCGGCTTAGCTCGGCTATGCCAGGATATACGTAGCGAAAGCTAAGGCATAGCATGGTTAGCCTTGGTTAATCTTGCTTGCAAGAGCAGGTTAGTCTGGTTGTCTAGCTGTGTTGTTGTCGCATTAAAGACGACACAACTGTGGTTGCGGCGCACGTGAGCTCTCCTTTTCAATCCTCCGACATGTTATCAGGCATGCGACGCAGCTGGCGAAGCGAGCGGAGGCGAGCGCAACGACGAGGAACGCGGTGTGACGTCATACCAAACGGCGGCGGCGAGCCGCGCGGTGTGACGTCATGCCAGATGGCGCGCCGAGCGCGCAAAGAACAGCAACCGTCTCGCATATCTCGGTGGATACCCGAACCCCGCCGTAAAGGAAGGGATAAAGGGGGGAGGGAAAGAAGAAAGAGAAAACTGAAAATTGAAAGTTGCATTTTGAGGAAAGGCGCGGCGCTGCGCAGCGGCGGAACACCTGTGGCCTGGTGCTACTCGTGGCGCATGCGCAGTTGTGACTAGAGAGCGAGAGAGAGAAATGCGCCGTGTGACGTCACTGCTCCTCGCGCATGCGCCGCATGGCTTTCCAGGAATCACGCGAAACTGCTCAACCTGCGGCCAGTAAAGTTTTCGCTTTAAAAATAGACTCGGTAGTAACGTTTGTGGTCACGGTCAAGGAGCCGCTTATTGCAAGACAAACCGAGGAAGGCAGTATATTTTTTAGGTTTACCGAGCCAGATTGGCCGGGTGAGCAAGATCCTCCAAAACAGCATTCGTTTCAATTTTACCAAGCGGCACCGCCTCTCCATGACCTCAGAAACACCAATTTAGTACCACAAGCGCGTTTCGATGCGCTTTGAGATGTGGCTTGAGATAATGAGAATGCGGTAATGGGGCTGAAAAGGGAATATGTTCACGGCAGCATGACAGACTAGACGAGTAGCTCGACCGATTCGAAGAAACAGTTCACGTACTGACTGAGCCGGGCTTGACATTGAGGGAGGTTCTCGTGCGTCACAACGCGCATTTATCATGAAGTTTCAGCAGAAAAAAGGTATTAGCTTCGAGATGGTGCTGCACACTTCATGCATGCATCTTTCATCTTTGAAGTGCTCGCCAGCTGTCAGCGGATGGCAGCATTCATGGGTGCTCTGTGAAATGTAAAAAAACTGGCAGTGGATGAGCTCAGCTATACCAGGATATACGTAGCGAGAGTTGTAGTTCTCCGCTGGTTCCGCATGTTGTCGAATTTGTTGTTGTGACTAACATGTTGATCATTGAAAAAGTATTCGGTGAGACACATTGTTTATTTATTCAGTTATATTGACAGAGATAAACACTGCCCGATGATCGGTAAAGTAACATGCAGTTGTCTCGATGTCAGCGCACGTTAAAGATCCCCAGGTGGTCGAAATTATTCCGGAGCCCTCCACTACGGCACCTCTTTCTTCCTTTCTGCTTTCAATCCCTCCTTTATCCCTTACCTTACGACGCGGTTAAGGTGTCCGCCGATATGTGAGACAGATACTGCGCGATTTCCTCCCCCCCCCCAAAAAAAATTATCTCTAACATGCACACATTGCACACAACGGGAAATTGGAAAATTGGTTTTTAAGGAAAGGAAATGATGTAGTGACGGTCTCCAATATCTCGGTCGACACCCGAACCGCACTGTAAGGGAAGGGATAAAGGAGGGACTGAAGGAAGAAAGGGCGAAAGAGGCGCTGCAGTGGAGGTCTCTGGAATTATTTCGTCCACCTGGGGATCTTTAACGTGCATTGACATAGCACAGTACACGGGCAACTTTGCGTTTCGCCTTGCCTCTCCCCGAGCACCTCACTGTACATCACCTAAACAAATGCTTTTCACCACCACCACACACCACCGAAACGCGGCCGTCGCGGACGGGTTCGAACTCGCATACTCCGGATCAGTAGCCGAGCGCTCTAACCACTGCTGCTGCTGTTGTCGCTGACAGGAAGAAAAGGAAAGTGCACGGGCCTGCCTATTGGCTCAAGCCGAACCACGCTCGCTGCCGCATGCTTAAAGTAGGAGAGTTAAAGGATAGGAGAGCAAAGAAAAGGCGTGTGCTATTATGCCCCGGGCCGATCCCGGAGGCAGTGTAATACCCACCACGGCGGGTAGTTTAGGCACGGCGAAATCGAAAAATACTCCCCACTGTTATGTGATGTTAGTCGACGTTAAATAGGCTAAGTTGGCCGAAAATATTCACCACCTGCTTCATCGAACCCCACGGCCCCGCTGTGGCTCAGTAGTGAGGCTCTCGGCTACTGAGTCGCAGTACCCGGGTTCCCACCCAGACGCGGCGGCGCTTGCCAATGGGGCCCCGGAATAGGGGTGGTGGCAGTGAAAACTCCAATGGACACAGGGGAGTTTAAGACACGCAGGTTTTGGGGCCCCGGCACGGCCCCACTGCACTCAACCCTTCTGTACCAGAGGCTCATGACGCTGGCAGCCTGGCCTGTGGCGATGGCTTGCTTGGCCGGGTCCTCGGAGCGCAGTAGAGCTCCACCTAGCATGGTGAGGGGAAGGGGCCAATAGGGCCCTAGCGCAATAACTTCTCTGTAACCATTTAATGGTTGAATTTTAATTTGGTTGTTAGGGAAAGGAAATGGCGCAGTATCTGTCTCAGACATCGGCGGACACCTGAACCGCGCCGTAAGGGAAGGAATATAGGAGGGAGTGAAGGAAGAAAGGAAGAAAAGTGCCGTAGTCGAGGGCTCCGGAATAATTTCGACCATCTGGGTATCTTTAACGTGCACTGACACCGCACAGCACATGGGCGCCTTTTGCGTTTCGCCTCCATCGAGACGCAGCCGCCGCGGTCGGGTTCGAACCCGGGAACTCCGTATCAGTAGCCGAGCGCTCTAACCACTGAGCCACCGCCGCGGGTAATGGTTGATAAATGCTTTTCACCGCCACCCATGTGCTGAGCAATGTCAGTGCACGTTAAAGATGCCCAGGTGGTCTAAATTATTCTGCACCCCTCCCATATGGTATCTCTTTCTCTTGCTTTCATTACCACCTTCCTCCCTTCCCTTAAGGCGCGGTTCTGGTGTCCGGACACCAAGATGCATGTGAGAGTATTACTGCCCCATTTCTTTACCTCAGAAGCCAATTTACAGTTTTCAATGCCAAACAATCAGCCAGGAAAACTTATTCGTGTCTCAAGCACTCTCCCCCTATCCTCTCTTTCTCTCCCCTCACCTATTTCATTTCATTTCTCCATTCTGCCTGCTGTCCTTTATTTCCGCTGACCCAGCTCAGGTGCTTCAGTATCGATGGCAGATGCCGGGGCTAGCAAAAATCTTTTCCTTCCTTTTTACTATTATTTTTAATAAAACCACTACCACCACCACCACCATCTCAAGCACCAAATTTAATCACAATTAACTTATGAGTAACCTGCATTTTTTTGCAGTAAGCGCACCAACACTCAAATTTTGTTAGCAACCTCGCATCGCAGATGTAGTGCAGTGTGGCTAGGGTGTGGCTTTTAATTCTGCTGCACTTGAAATTAGTTTTTGTGCTAGCCAAAAAATTTTAAACCAGTAAAGCTTCGCATGTCCTGTAGAGTAGCAGCAAAGAGAAAGCTATACTGCGAGTGGCGATCGTTACTGTCACGTTCCTTTGAAAAGTGATCGCATAGCGGTCAAGGAATTCAACAATGTGTAACGCGTGAGAACATTTCAGAAATTCAACATGACAAACGAGGGCGGTGGAAGAACACATGTTATTATGTCACGTAAATGAACATGTTTTCATGTCACGTAAATTGCAAGCTGCTGCTTGTTTTCTTGTGCGTGACGCTTCCAGTAACTACCTTTTATGAAACCGACAGGACTAGTACGCGGAACTGAGAAGACGCCTGAGTGGCGCCGAAGATCTTGCACAAGTCACTGGAAATGCCGCATCGGATCCTTTCTCCTAAGTGTGACGGCGTCAGTACAAAGGCCGTTCCGCTATTTCATTTCCATTCCAGTTAAACCGAGTATACTCCACTGTCGCTTAGACCCGCCTGCTACGTAGGTGTAACGGAAAAGGCGCCCGTGTACTCCGCGGTGGTCGAAATTATTCCAGAGCCCTCCACTAGGCGCCTCTTTCTTCGCTTCCATCACGTCACTTGCGGATTCCACCGAGAAGTGAGACAGTTACTGCACCATATGCTTTCCTCATAACCACTTTTCCACAGCGTTTACAAAATGCACCTCACGGGGGCGCTGTAAACACGTAAACGCCTACATGGGAGTAAAAAGGGGAGTAAGCTGTCCTTTGGTACACTCTCTTTTATGAAGGGGAGTGCGCTTGAGCACATCTTAATCCGTTCTTACTCCTTCCTCTCTGTTTAATGTGCGGGGTCAGGCTTAGTCAGACTGCCACCTACAATCGGGCTGACTGAGCGCTACACGACGGTCGCCCAGCCGGACCCGGTAGCGTTTACATGAGCCTTGCCGACAAATTTCAGCCCGACATTTGGAATCGACCCAATGTTGTCAAGTTCATGTAAGTGCCTTGAACGTCTTGGAATTTGCTTGTCTGTCAGAGCTGACTACGTCTTTTCACTTCCCACCCTGTATCGCACTTCATGTTTAACAATATGTCCAGTTCTCTCGTGTTGTATTTTTATGCAACGTTCGCACACAGAGAAAAAAAAAATTGGCAGCTGCTTAGCTCGGCTATGCCAGGATATACGTAGCGAAAGCTAAGGCAAAACATGGTTAGCCTTGGTTAATTTTGCTTGCAAGTACAGGTTGGTCTGGTTGTCTAGCTATGTTGCCGCATTAAAGACGACACAACTGCGGTTTCGGCGCACGCGAGCTCTCCTTTTCAATCCTCCAACGTGTTATGAGGCCTGCGACGCAGCTGGCGAAGCGAGCGGAGGCGAACGCAACGACGAGTGAGTGAGTAAGAACTTTATTTTCCACCGATGTAGGAGACCCCCTACTCCCCATCCCCGGCACACAGGCCTGGAGAACGGGGGCCGGTGTCTCCGCGACTAAAGACAGGCGAAGCGACAGCGTTTCTTCGCGGCTTTAGCCGCCAGGCGGATGGCTTGCTGCTGGTGGGCGAGGGACTGATGCTGCGAAGCGAGTCCCTCGCAACGACGAGGAACGCGGTATGACGTCATACCAAACGGCGGTGGCGAGCCGCGCGGTGTGACGTCATGCCAGATGGCGTGCCGAGCGCGCAAAGAACAGCAACCGTCTCACATATCCAAGTGGACACCCGAACACCGCCGTAATGGAAGGGATAAAAGAGGGAAGGAAAGAAGAAAGAGAAAACTGAAAATTGAAAGTTGCGTTTTGAGGAAAGGCGCGGCGGTGCGCAGCGGCGAAACACCTGTGGCTCGGTGCTACTAGTGGCGCATGCGCAGTTGTGACTAGGGAGCGAGAGAGAGAAATGCGCCGTGTGTCGTCACTGCTCCTCGCGCATGCGCCGCACGACTCTCCAGGAATCGCGCGAAACTGCTCAAACTGCGGCCAGTAAAGCTTTCGCTTTAAAAATAGACTCGGTAGTAACGTTTGTCGTCGCGGTCAAGGAGCCGCTTATTGCAAGACAAACCGAGGAAGGCAGTATATTTTTTCGGTTTACCGTGCCAGGTTGGCCGGGTGACAAAGATCCTCCAAAGCAGCATTCGTTTCAATCTTAACGAGCGGCGCCGCTTCTCCATGACCAAAGAAACACCAATTTCGCTCCACAAGCGCGTTTCGATGCGCTTTGAGATGTGGCTTGAGATAATGAGAATGCGGTAATGCGGCTGAAAAGGGAATGTAGTGTTCACGGCAGCATGACAGACTAGACGAGTAGTAAGTAGCTCGACCGATTCGAAGAAACAGTTCACGTACTGACTGAGCCGGGCTGGACATTGAGGGAGGTTGTCCTGCGTCACAACGCGCATTTATCATGAAGTTTCGCAGAAAAAAGGTATTAGCTTCGAGATAGTGCTGCACACTTCTTCATGCACTTCTTCGAAGTGCTCGCCAGCTGTCAGCGGATGGCAGCCTTCATGGGTGCTCTGTGAAATGTAAAAAAAACTGGCAGTGGCTGAGCTCAGCTGTACCAGGATATATCCGTAGCGAGAGCTGTAGTTCTCCGCTGGTTACGCATGTTGTCGAGTTTGTTGTTGTGACTAAAATGTTGAGCATTGAAAAAGTATTCGGTGAGACACATTGTATATTTATTCAGTTGTTTCGACAGAGATAAACCCTGCCCGATGATCGGTAAAGTAACATGAAGTTGTCTCAATGCAGCCCACACAGTGTTTAGACTGGTTGCTTTCTCTCAGATACACAAGGTCAATCCTTCCGTCCAGGATCCGGAGTACCCAGGTTCGAACCCGACCGCGGCGGCTGCGTTTCGATGGAGACGGAACGCTAAGGCGCCCATGTGCTGTGCGATGTCAGTGCACGTTAAAGATCCCCAGGTGGTCGCAATTATTCCAGAGCCCTCCACTACGACACATCTTTCTTCCTTTCTGCTTTCACTCCCTTATTTATCCCTTTCCTTACGACGCGGTAGAGGTGTCCGCCGATATGTGAGACAGATGCTGCGCGATTTCCTTCCCACCCCCCGAAAAAAAAATTATCTCTAACGTGCACACATTGCACAGCACACAACGGGAAATTGGAAAATTGGTTTTTAAGGAAAGGAAATGATGTAGTGACGGTCTCCAATATCTCGGTCGACACCCGAACCGCACTTTAAGGGAAGGGATAAAGGAGGGACTGAAGGAAGAAAGGGCGAAAGAGGCGCTGTAGTGGAGGTCTCTGGAATTATTTCGTCCACCTGGGGATCTTTAACGTGCATTGACATAGCAAAGTACACGGGCAACTTTGCGTTTCGCCTTGCCTCTTCCCGAGCACCTCACTGTACATCACCTAAACAAATGCTTTTCACCACCACCACACACCATCGAAACGCAGCCGTCGCGGACGGGTTCGAACTCGCATACTCCGGATCAGTAGCCGAGCGCTCTAACCACTGCTGCTGCTGTTGTTGCTGACAGGAAGAAAAGGCAAGTGCACGGGCCTGCCTATTGGCTCAAGCCGAACAACGCTCGCTGCCGCATGCTTAAAGTAGGAGAGTTAAAGGATAGGAGAGCAAAGAAAAGGCGTGTGCTATTATGCCCCGGGCCGATCCCGGAGGCAGTGTAATACCCACCACGGCGGGTAGTTTAGGCACGGCGAAATCGAAAAATACTCCCCACTGTTATGTGATGTTAGTCGACGTTAAATAGGCTAAGTTGGCCGAAAATATTCACCACCTGCTTCATCGAACCCCACGGCTCCGCTGTGGCTCAGTAGTGAGGCTCTCGGCTACTGAGTCGCAGTACCCGGGTTCCCACCCAGACGCGGCGGCGCTTGCCAATGGGGCCCCGGAATAGGGGTGGTGGCAGTGAAAACTTCAATGGCCACAGGGGAGTTTAAGACACGCAGGTTTTTGGGCCCCCGCACGGCCCCACTGCACTCTACCGTTCTGTACCAGAGGCTCATGACGCTGGTAGCCCGGCCTGTGGCGAAGGCTTGCTTGGCCGGGTTCTCGGAGCGCAGCAGGGCTCCACCTTGTATGGTGAGGGGAAGGGGCCAATAGGGCCCGAGCGCAATAACCTCTCTGTAACCATTTAATGGTTAAATTTTAAATTGGTTGTTAGGGAAAGGAAATGGCGCAGTATCTGTCTCAGACATCGGCGGACGCCTGAACCGCGCGTAAGGGAAGGGATAAAGGAGGGACTGAAGGAAGAACGGAATACAGAGGTGCCGTAGTCGAGGGCTCCGGAATAATTTCGATCACCTGGGGATCTTTAACGAGCACTGACATCGCACAGCACACGGGCGCCTTTTGCGTTTCGCCTCCATCGAAATTTACATCGAAACGCTGCCGCCGCGGTCGGGTTCGAACCCAGGAACTCCGTATCAGTAGCCGAGCGCCCTAACCACTGAGCCACCGCCGCGGGTAATGGTTGATAAATGCTTTTCACCGCCACCCGTGTGCTGAGCAATGTCAGTGCGCGTTAAAGATGCCCAGCTGGTCTAAATTATTCTGCACCCCTCCCGTATGGTATCTCTTTCTCTTGCTTTCATTCCCACCTTCCTCCCTTCCCTTACGGCGCGGTTCTGGTGTCCGGACACCAACATGTGAGAGTATTACTGCCCCATTTCCTTACCTCAGAAGCCAATTTACAGTTTTCAATGTCAAAGAATCAGCCAGGAACACTTATTCGTGTCTCAAGCACTCTCCCCTTATCCTCTCTTCCTCTCCGCTCACCTATTTCATTTCATTTCTCCATTCTGCATGCTGTTCTTTATTTCCGCTGCCCCAGCTCAGGTGCTTCAGTATCGATGGCAGATGCCGGGGCTAGCAAAAATCTTTTCCTTCCTGTTTACTATTATTTTTAATAAAACCACTACCACCACCACCACCATCTCAAGCACCAAATTTAATCACAATTAACTTATGAGTAACCTGCATTTTTTCGCAGTAAGCGCACCAACACTCAATGTTTGTTAGCAACCTCGCATCGCAGATGTAGTGCAGTGTGGCTAGGGTGTCGCTTTTAATTCTGCTGCACTTGAAATTAGTTTTTGTGCTAGCCAAAAAATATTAAACCAGTAAAGCTTCGCATGTCCTGTAGAGTAGCAGCAAAGAGAAAGCTATACTGCGAGTGACTATCGTTACTGTCACGTTCCTTTGAAAAGTGATCGCATAGCGGTCAAGGAATTCAACGATGTGTAACGCGTGAGAGCATTTCAGAAATTCAACATGACAAACGAGGGCGACGGAAGAACTCTACATGTTTTCATGTCACGTAAATGAACATGTTTTCATGTCACGTAAATGGCAAGCTGCTGCTTGTTTTCTTGTGCGTGACGCTTACAACGCGGTTCAGGTGTCCGCCGATATGTGAGACAGATACTGCGCGATTTCCTCCCCCCCCCCCCCCGAAAAAAAAATTATCTCTAACGTGCACACATTGCGCAGCACACAACGGGAAATTCAAAAATTGGTTTTTAAGGAAAGGAAATGATGTAGTGACGGTCTCCCATATCTCGGTCGACACCCGAACCGCACCGCAAGGGAAGGGATAAAGGAGGGACTGAAGGAAGAAAATGCAAAAGAGGCGCTGTAGTGGAGGTCTCTGGAATTATTTCGTCCACCTGGGGATCTTTAACGTGTATTGACATAGCACAGTACACGGGCAACTTTGCGTTTCGCCTTGCGTCTCTCCGAGCACCTCACTGTACATCACCTAAATAAATGCTTTTCACCACCACCACTCACCATCGAAACGCGGCCGTCGCGGACGGCTTCGAACTCGCATACTCCGGATCAGTAGCAGAGCGCTCTAACCACTGCTGCTGCTGTTGTTGCTGACAGGAAGAAAGAAAAGGAAAGTGCACGGGCCTGCCTATCTGTCTGTCTGTTGTTGCCAGGAAGAAAGAAAAGGAAAGTGCACAGGCCTGCTCACTGGCTCAAGCCGAGCCACAAAAGCTCCCACGTGCAGATAGTAGGAGAGTTCAAAGATGGGATAGAAAGACAGGATAGAAAAGACGCGTGGTATAATGACCCAGGCCAATCCCTGAGGCAGTGCAATACCGGGCAAACCGTTGGCGGAAGTGAAGCAACCTTCAAGCACATCGCCTTATTTCCAAAAATAAGTCCGATTGGGACCCGTACCAGATATTCTACGGGGTCTCCAATTGGCTCAAGCCGAACCACGCTTGCTGCCGCATGCTGAAAGTAGGAGAGTTAAAGGATAGGAGAGCAAAGATAGACAGAAAAGGCGTGCGCTATTATGCCCCGGGCCGATCTCGGAGGCAGTGTAATAGCCACCACGGCGGGTAGTTTAGATAAATCGAAAAAAACTCACCACTGTTATGCGATGTTAGTCGACGGTAAATATGCTAAGTTGGCCGAAAATATTCACCACCTGCTTCATCGAACCCCCCCCCCCCCCCCCCCCCCGCACCCGCTGTGGCTCAGTGTTGAGGCTCTCGGCTACTGAGTCGCAGTACCCGGGTTCCAACCCAGCCGCGGCGGCGCTTGCCAATGGGGCCCCGGAATAGGAATCGTGGCGGTGAAAACTTTAATGGACACAGGGGACTTTAAGACACGCAGGTTTTGGGGCCCCGGCACGGCCCCACTGCACTCAACCGTTCTGTACCAGAGGCTCATGACGCTGGCAGCCCGGCCTGTGGCGATGGCTTGCTTGGCCGGGTCCTCGGAGCGCAGTAGGGCTCCGCTTAGTATGGTGAGGGGAAGGGGCCAATAGGGCCCTAAAGCAATCACCTCTCTGTAACCATTTAAAGGTTAAATTTTAAATTGGTTTTTAGGGAAAGGGAATGGCGCAGTATCTGTCTCACATATCGGCGAACGCCTGAACCGCGCCGTGAGGAAAGGGATGAAGGAAGAAAGAAGTGCCGTAGTCGAGGGCTGCGGAATAATTTCGACCACCTGAGGTTCTGAACGTGCACTGACACCTCACAGCACACGGGCGCATATGCGTTTCGCCTCCATCGAAACGCTGCCGCCGCGGTCGGGTTCGAACCCAGGAACTCCGTATCAGTAGCCGAGCGCACTAACCACTGAGACACCGCCGCGGGTAATGCTTGATAAATGCTTTTCACCGCCACCCGTGTGCTGAGCAATGTCAGTGCACGTTAAACATGCCCAGGTGGTCTAAATTATTGTTCCCCTCCCATTAGGTATCTCTTTCCCTTTCTTTCTTTCGCACCTTCCTCCCTTCCCTTACGGCGCGGTTCTGGTGTCCGGACACCGAGATGTGAGAGTATTACTGCCCCATTTCCTTACCTCAGAATAATAATAATAATAATTGGTTTTTTGGGGAAAGGAATTGGCGCAGTATCTGTATAAGCCAATTTACAATTTTAAATGCCAAACAATCAGGCAGGCAAACTTATTCGTGTATCAAGCACCAAATTTAATCACAATTAACTTATGAGTAACCTGCATTTTTTCGCGCTAAGCGCACCAACACTCAAATTTTGTTAGCAACCTCGCATCGCAGATGTAGTGCAGTGTAGCTAGAGTGTCGCTTTTAATTCTACTGCACTTGAAATTAGTGTTTGTGCTAGCCAAAAAATATTAAACCAGTAAAGCTTCGCATGTCCTGTAGAGTAGCAGCAAAGAGAAAGCTATACTGCGAGCGGCTATCGTTACTGTCACGTTCCTTTGAAAAGTGATCGCATAGCGGTCAAGGAATTCAACAATGTGTAACGCGTGAGAGCATCTCAGAAATTCAACATGACAAAGGAAGAACTCTACATGTTTTCACGTCACGTAAATGGCAAGCTGCTGCTTGTTTTCTTGTGCGTGACGCTTCCAGTAACTACCTTTATATGAAACCGACAGGACTAGTGCGCGGCACGGAGGAGACGCCTGAGTGGCGCCGAAGATCTTGCACAAGTCACTGCAAAATGCCGCATCGGGAATCCTTTCCCCTAAGTGCGACGGCGTCAGTACAAAGGCCGTTCCACTATTTCATTTCCATTCCAGTTAAACCAAGTATACTCCACTGTCGCTTATACCCGCCTGCTACGTAGGTGTAACGGAAAAGGCGCCCGTGTGCTCCGCGGTGGTCGAAATTATTCCGGAGCCCTCCACTACGGCGCCTCTTTCTCTCCTTCTTTCACTCCCTCTTTGTTCGCTTCCCTCACGTCACTGTTGCAGATTCCACCGAGAAGTGAGGCAGTTACTGCACCATGTGCTTTCCTCATAACCACTTTTCCACAGCGTTTACAAGATGCACCTCACGGGGGCGCTGTAAACACGCAAACGCCTACATGGGAGTAAAAAGGGGAGTAAGCTGTTTTCTGGTACACTCTCTTTTACGAAGGGGAGTGCGCTTGAGCACAGCTTACTCCCTTCTTACTCCTCTCTGTTTAGTGTGCGGGGTCAGGCTTAGTCAGACTGCCACCTACAATCGGGCTGACTGAGCGCTACACGACGGTCGCCCAGCCGGACCAGGTAGAGTTTACATGAGCTCTGTCGACAAATTTCAGCCCGGCATTTGCAATCGACCCAACGTAATCAAGTTCATGTAAGTGCCCTGAAGGTCTTGGAATTTGCTTGTCTGTCAGAGCTGGCTATGTCTTTTCACTTTCCACCCTGTCTCGCACTTCATGTTTAACAATATGTCCCGTTCTCTCTTGTATTTTTATGCAACGTTCGCACACAGAGAAAAAAATTGGCAGTGGCTTAGCTCGGCTATGTCAGGATATACGTAGCGAAAGCTAAGGCATAGCATGGTTAGCCTTGGTTAATCTTGATTGCAAGTCCAGGTTAGTCTGGTTGTCTAGCTATGTTGCTGTCGCATTAAAGACGACACAACTGTGGTTGCGGCGCACGCGAGCTCTCCTTTTCAATCCTCCGACATGTTATCAGGCATGCGACGCAGCTGGCGAAGCGAGCGGAGGCGAGCGCAACGACGAGGAACGCGGTGTGACGTCATACCAAACGGCGGCGGCGGCGCCGAGCCGAGCGGTGTGACGTCATGCCAGATGGCGCGCCGAGCGCGCATATAACAGCAACCGTCTCACAATATCTCGGTGGATACCCGAACCCCGCCGTAAAGGAAGGGATAAAGGAGGGATGGAAAGAAGACAGAGAAAACTGAAAATTGAAAGTTGCATTTTGAGGAAAGGCTGCGGCGCTGCGCAGCGGCGGAACACCTGTGGCTCGGTGCTACTAGTGGCGCATGCGCAGTTGTGACTAGGGAGCGAGAGAGAGAGAAATGCGCCGTGTGTCGTCACTGCTCCTCGCGCATGCGCCGCACGGCTCTCCAGGAATCACGCTAAACTGCTCAACCTGCGGCCAGTAAAGCTTTCGCTTTAAAAATAGACTCGGTAGTAACGTTTGTCGTCACGGTCAAGGAGCCGCTTATTGCAAGACAAACCGAGGAAGGCAGTATATTTTTTCGGTTTACCGTGCCAGGTTGGCCGGGTGACAAAGATCCTCCAAAGCAGCATTCGTTTCAATTTTACCGAGCGGCACCGCCTCTCCATGACCTCAGAAACACCAATTTCGTACCACAAGCGCGTTTCGATGCGCTTTGAGATGTGGCTTGAGATAATGAGAATGCGGTAATGCGGCTGAAAAGGGAATGTAGTGTTCACGGCAGCATGACAGAATATTAGAGTAGCTCGACCGATTCGAACAAACAGTTCACGTACTGACTGAGCCGGGCTGGACATTGAGGGAGGTTGTCCTCCGTCGCAACGCGCATTTATCATGAAGTTTCGCAGAAAAAAGGTATTAGCTTTGAGATGGTGCTGCACACTTCTTCATGCACTTCTTTGAAGTGCTCGCCAGCTGCCAGCGGATGGCAGCCTTCATGGGTGCTCTGTGGAATGTAAAAAAAACTGGCAGTGGCTGAGCTCAGCTGTACCACGACATACAGTAGCGAGAGCTGTAGTTCTCCGCTGGTTACGCATGTTGTCGAGTTTGTTGTTGTGACTAAAATGTTGAGCATTGAAAAAGTATTCGGTGAGACACATTGTATATTTATTCAGTTGTTTTGACAGAGATAAACACTGCCCTATGATCGGTAAAGTAGCATGCAGTTGTCTCAATGCAGCCCACACAGTATTTAGACTGGTTGCTTTCTCTCAGATACACAAGGTCAATCCTTCCGGTCCAGTATCCGGCGTACCCGGGTTCGAACCCGACCGTGCGACGGCTGCGTTTCGATGGAGGCGAAACGCTAAGGCGCCCGTGCGCTGTGCGATGTCAGTGCACGTTAACGATCCCCAGGTGGTCGAAATTATTCCGCAGCCCTCCACTACGGCACCTCTTCTTTTCTTCTCTCAGTCCCTGCTTTATTCCTTCCCTTACGGCGCGGTTCAGGTGTCCGCCGATATATGAGAGAGATACTGCGCCATTTCCTTTCCCCCAAAACCAAATTATCATAAAACGCCGCGGTGGCTCAGTGGTTAGGGCGCTCGACTACTGATCCGGAGTTCCCGGGTTCGAACCCGACCGCGGAGGCTGCGTTTTTATGGAGGAAAAACGCTAAGGCGCCCGTGTGCTGTGCGATGTCAGTGCACGTTAACGATCCCCAGGTGGTCGAAATTATTCCGCAGCCCTCCACTACGGCACCTATTCTTCCTTTCTTCTTTCACTCCCTCCTTTATCCCTTCCCTTACGGCGCGGTTCAGGTGTCCAACGATATATGAGACAGATACTGCGCCATTTCCTTTCCCCCCCAAAACCAATTATTATTTTTATTATTAAACGCCGCTGCACTTTGATGCGTTCAGCGGAACGGTAGGTATCATCCATGGGACACCTGCCGTGGAGACCGACACTGCGGACCGCGGCCGTAAGGTGGTGGTGGTAGTGGTATTTATTAAAATAATAGCAAAAAGGAAGGAAAAGGTTTTTGCTAGCACCGGCATCTGCCATCGATACTGAAGCACCTGAGCTGGGGCAGCGGAAATAAAGGATATCAGACAGAATGGAGAAATGAAGTGAAAGAGGTGAGGGAACAGGAAGAGAGGATATGGGGAGAAGTAATATATAAAAACTATTTACACAATAAGAAATGTGTCCAGGTTGTGCGCGTGATTAGTTCATGCTGAGGAATTAAAACGTAAGGTTAAATTGGTTTTTGGGGAAGGAAATGGCGCAGTATCTGCCTCGTGTATCGTTGGACACCTGAACCGCGCCTAAGAGAAGGGATAAGGGAGGGACTCCAGAAGAAAGAGCGGCGACGGCGGCGACGAAGCGCGGCGCACCCACTTCTCCTCCCCGGTTGCCATGGTAACGGCGCATGCGCACAACTGGCCTCCCCCATGTACCATGGCAACGGTCTATGCGCACAGCTTTCCTCTTGCGTCTACCGCGAAATGCTCGACTGTAGCCTAGTGTAGCTCCCGCTACAAAAACTAAAGAAAATCAGTGCGGAAGCACGGATTCTTGCTAAGTAGGAGACTACGAAGAGCGGGCAGTTCCGCGGGATGGAGCACTCCCGCCAGAACTGACAGCGGAACAAACAATAGACGGATTAGTGCTTACGAACTAAAAAATTGCTTCGCAACGTATTGCTCACATGCGCTTATATCGACCGTGGTCTCGCCTGGGGCCCCAATCGGTAACTGAGGTACTCACACATTGTAGTAATTTAAAAAAAAACACCTCGGCTTTGAAATCTCGATCCATACGTGCACAGTTTGCTGTAAGATGTTGTCGGCTTCTGTTGACGGAGGGGTGGACTGATAGGTTCTCTGTGAACTCAGAAAACTACTATGAGAAATTTCTTTTGCATGCAGTAACATGGGGAATACGCCCGGCTAACGCCCCAGCCGGCGACATCTCCACAAATGATCTTGCTTACGTCACAGATGGTTAATCCCGAAGAACCAGTATTATAGCCCGGTGTATTAATAGACTCTGCGGGAAAAAAAACGAACGAACCTCCACTTTTCAACCCGTTTGATCCCGTTTGACAAACCTACGAAGGGAGCCAACAGTCACCGAAACCAAGGTGCATAGGGGAATGTAATTTTTTTAAATATGTTGTGGTTATCAGTGGGAGAATAATACTTAGATTAATAAATCGCTTAAAGAAAATTACTTGTAAAGCACAGAAAAAACAACCATGCCGCCGGTGGATCCCACCGGTGGCATCCATATATATATATATATATATATATATATATATATATATATATATATATATATATATATATATATATATATATATATATATATATATATATATATATATATATATATATATATATATATATATATATATATATATATATATATATATATATATTGTGTGTGTGTGTGTGTGTGTGTGTGTGTGTGTGTGTGTGTGTGTGTGTGTGTGTGTGTGTGTGTGTGTGTGTGTGTGTGTGTGTGTGTGTGTGTGTGTGTGTGTGTGTGAATAAAGCCAACAGCCACCGAAACTAAGGTGCATAAGGGAATGTTTTTATTTATTTATTTTTACTCGTGGTGTTGGCCAGTGCAAGTATAATGCTGTGATTAATCTGTCGCTCAAAGACAGTAATAAAGCACAAGAAAAACAACCATGCTGCCGGTGGGATCCGAACCCGTTCCTTCATATTTCGCGTCCGGTATAACTGTTTAGTACTACTCCAAGACTTAAAATCCTCCAGCCGCTTGACAATCTTGCTACTATAAACCAACGCTGCTCCTTTGGCTTGAAAGCTGAATCAACTTTGCCGACCTTTTCCGGATTCTGTTAAATAGTTCTCTTTTTCCCCTGCGTAAAAGTTTAGCGCGTTAACCGTGCGAAAAACAAAAAGAAATTGGTGAGGAAGCTTGCGAGACGCATACCTCTCCATCCCAGGCTCACCTTTGGCTTCGCGCTCCAAAGCAAGCCCTCGAGCGAGAAAACGCGAGACAGCCTGTCCGTCACGTTGATGGGGGGCGCATGCGTGCACGCTGTGTCCGGTTGCCAGAAACCATCCATCAGTGTTTTCCAGTTAGCTGCCATTAGCGGCGGAACCATGATGGATGGAAGGAAGAAGGTCGCCTCGGGCTGCAGACGGCGTGCTGCGTAGCTTTAGGGGCGTGGTCGAGTGAACGTACGTTGCCATCGCGTGCACTCAGTTCCACTGTTGTAGTGCGCTTAAACTGTTGCCCAAACTGTTGGCTGCCGCTTGTCGTCGGGGCGTTGATTAGAGGTTGCTGCGATAGACGCTGCTTCCGTATAGTTGCTGTCGCTGCCGCCAGAGGCGCTGGTAATGAAAACATTTAGCCGGAACAAGCGACAAGGCAAACCGCTGGCCCTGCGGGCATGAAAAGAAGTGGGCATGAGGAAAGGAAAGGCACTGTAACTGCCGCGCCTTCAGTGGACACCTCAAGTGCGCCTTGGGATAAGGGTTGAAAGAGGGAGTGAAAGAATAATTGGTTTTTGTGGAAAGAAAAATGGCGCAGTATCTGTCTCATATATCGTTGGACACCTGAACCGCGCCGTAAGGGAAGGGATAAGGGAGGGCGTGAAAGAAGAAAGGAAGGAGGTGCCGTAGTGGAGGGCTCCGGAATAATTTCGACCACCTGGGGATCTTTAACGTGCACTGACATCGCACAGCACACGAGCGCCTTAGCGTTTTTCCTCCATAAAAACGCAGCCGCCGCGGTCGGGTTCGAACCTGGGAACTCCGGATCAGTAGTGAAAGAAAGAAGAGGGGAAGAGGGGACGTAGGGAAGGGCTCCGGATAAATTTCGAGCACCCGGGGTTCTTTAAATACAGTTGTGGCCTTGGACGCACAGGCTGCGGTCATTCAGGAGAAACAAGTAAAGCTAAAGAAACGTGGCTGTAAAGGATAGGCAACAGTGGGTAAGGTTTGACCACATAGAATTAATACTGGGGACTTGGCCTCGAGCCGCTTGACAACATGAGACGGCCATACGAAGTACAGAGTTGGTCAAAAGTTTCCAGGCCATGGGTTCTGCTTTTGAGCCGTCTGGCGGGGCATTTACGTCGCCCTCGAAGCTCGGTATATGATGGAATAAGCATCATTACCGCCTCTCATAACCTTGTTAGACTCAAAGCGGTGTTAAGGGTCCGACTACAACGCTTCAAAGCATACCCTATGGCCTGGGAAGTTTTGAGCAGTCCAGTGCATGTGTTCGTTTTTGAGGAACGCGTTCCTCCATGCTGATAGCTGTGATTTGACATGCACATTTGTGACGTGCCTGTACGTAGTCACACGTTTATTTCTTTCCATCGTCGGCCATCATAACCCTTTTTCCCCTCTTCTCCCAGTGCAAAGTAGGACAAATAATCATCCCTCAGACTGGCACTTCTTTCTTTTGCAAATAAATTTCTTTCGCTCTCCCCATGTGGGGTCGCTTTGAAGAGGCCCCATGGTGTCACATGCTCTACGTCGACTTACGTTTGAATGATTCGGCGCAGAGCAACACATCCTGTTGATATTCGTGCGCCAGAAAAGGGCGCCTAAAATAATTCAGTGCAGGCATTTTAAGGCGACATCATAGGAGCTGTCGTCATACCGAAACTCTGCCGATGTCCGGTGTCACTAAATTAGCTGATTGGTCGAGAGCGGTCACGTGACCATTTCATTTCATCATAACGTTTCCTGATGGCCCACTCTGACTGGTCGAGAGTTTAGCTAACCTTGTACGGTAATCACAGCCTGCCCGCTGTGGCAGGTGGAAATTAAATTAGGGATTGGCGGAAAGAAGTCACATGACCTTGCGACGTCATCACAACGTGCCCATCGATTTGTGAGCAACCTAGTTCCAAGACAGCAACCTAGATAGAGAATAGAAATTAGAAGTCAGAAAAAAATCGCAGGGGACACTTCAGCTCTGCCTGAAGGGTGTGACGCGATGGCCTAATAGGTTAATTCCCATGCATGCAAAATTGGACGTTCTCTAATTTACATTCATAGATCCCTGGGAGCCATCGTACCACTTCTGGCGCAGTGGTGCAGCGGTTAAGCGATAAGCCACGGCCCCGCGATGGCAGGTGCTGCCATCGGTGGGCCTTGTGCGAAGCGAGTTGCTTTCCGAGCGACCAATCATTAATTGAACTGCCAACAGCCGTGGTGGGCAGTTTGCTCACTACTCGGTAAGCAGGTTGTGGTGACGCCACAAGTTCACGTGACCTTGTCCATCTTCCTCCTAGGTTTATTTCTCTAGGGGTATTTCGCTCATGCTGAACGGCGCCGACAACGGCGATGATAATAATTGGTTTCTTGGGCGGGAAAGGAAATGGCGCAGTATCTGTCTCATATATCGTTGGACACCTGAACCGCGCCGTAAGGGAAGGGATAAAGGAGGGAGTGAAAGAAGAAAGGAAGAAGGAGTTGCCGCAGTGGAGGGCTCCGGAATAATTTCGACCACCTGGGGATCTTTAACGTGCACTGACATCGCACAGCACACGGGCGCCTTAGCGTTTTTCCTCCATAAAAACGCAGCCGCCGCGGTTGGGTTCGAACCCGGGAACTCCGGATCAGTAGTCGAGCGCCCTAACCACTGAGCCACCGCGGCGGGTCGACAATGGCGATGAAGATGGTGAATTTTCTGCGACACAAGCTCCTTAACGCAATCGCGTTAATAAACAGAAAGACAAACGAGAATTTCACACTACAGAAACTTCCGCATGTTCCTCGTGTACCTGGGCTGGAGCCGGCGTAAATAATTGCGACAGATATGGAGATGGGTGAGGCGGAAAAAGGCAGGAGATGACAGAATCGAGAATGTTTGAAGTACAGAAGTTATTTGCGTTCCACACGCATATTTACATAAATACACGCGCATCGACAGAGTTACACAAATTGCACGGGAATAAGTGCTTTAGCTGACACGGTCGTACTCTGCAGAGCTCGCTGTAAAAGGTACATAGACACCTCGACGTGAAGCCGCGCGTATGGTGCTCCGTCAGATTCGGTTTTCTTGCTGTTTGACGATTAGTGCTAGAAGCAGGCCACCTGCAAGGTCCTAATGGAATCACTAGCTACCTGACACAAGTGCTGAACTCTACGCTCTTGCCCGGAGCTCACGATCAGCCGCCCGCTGACGGTGCACGTCAAAGCTGCATTGTAATTGGTCCCAGGGCGATAACTTAAGCGAAGGGTAGTGGTGGCATTGATTTATCTGATCTGATAAACAAACTATTTCAACTGCACCTACTGCTTACTACTCCTCTTATACCTACTACCTCCTTACAAAAATTTCTGTTGAAAGTCTATAGACTGTCCATAGAGTTATGTCTATAAAGTCTATAGACAAACTCTAGAGAACAGTCTATAGGCAATACAAGTCCCATAGACAGTCTCTAAACACTCTATAGATTTATGGCCATACACATTTAGTAGACTTTTCTATAGACAGTCTATAGACTATGACTAGACATAAAGCAATATCCATAGGAAGGCAATAGAGTTTAAGAAGTCAATGGACTGTCTATATACCAATTTTATAAGGGCTGCTACGACTCCTAGAACTCCTACTAGTACTGCGACTCATCAAGAGGCGTGCGGGCTACTCTAGTAGAGTGAATGGTATCGCCACTACTACTACTACTCGGCAGTATCTTGAAATTTACTTACTACACATATGTCAAAACACTAATCATACTCCGGGTTTTCCTTTCATAGCATCAATATCTGTTTGTTTGCAAATTTATAATTATATTCAGCTTTACTGTGATTTTTTCTTCTTTTGAATGAATAAGTTTAGTAGTTCTTTAAAATGTAATTTGACCGGGTTGCTCAAGGATTGTAACGCTGCTGAACATCATTTTTCTGCCGGTTGTTCTCACTTTTATGATTTGGTAACAGAAGGTCCCGTTGACAGCTTCGCTTTGGAACCTCCTTTCGTACTAATTAACGCCACCCTCATTTTAATTGAGGAATTAGTGCAAATGAGAACACGAGAAACCTCAAACAAAGGAAGTAACATCAACGGAACGATGACGAAGCTGTAAACATTGGGAAACCACCCTGATTCCGGAACCGGTGCCAATTGTAAACATAGTGTCTGCGAGTTGTGTTATCAGATATACCCAGTAGAATATACTGCAACCATTTCAGTTACGACGGCAACATTTTCAATCAGCGCTTCTTTTCGCGAAGCACAATGTCGCCCTATTTTTGTTCGTCCTTGTTTTTTTTTTTTAATTGACGCACTCGCTGCTATCAGGTCGCCTTATTTGAAACTTCATATATACATTAAGTGGCCCGAACACACGTCAGTACACATTCCCAAGCAACGTCAGGTTGGCCACATCGCACACGCGAGCGCTGTTTACAACCGGCAGAAACCGTCCCACGCAGCTCGCATCTACAGAGAAGGCACAGCACCCACGGCGGCTCTTGAGCGCAGCGCACACACCCGAATTCGCGGCACAGGCCCTACACACAACAGGGTATACCCGTGCCGGTATATGGGCCTGCACGCTGCTATATTTAGGGCTCAATATAGCGCAACCAGACACACACCGCCTCATCAAGATGCCTGCGAGCTAGTTCTCTACGGGACAAGTAGAAAGAAAAAGAAAAGGAAAAGAAATTAAAGACTGGCATCGAGAGAAGCAAGAAGCAATCCACACCTTCAGAGGAGCCGTGAATTAGCAGCTCGACCCCCAAAAAAGGCACAGCTCACACAGCCGATCGCCACGTGGAACAAGAAAACAAGTTAGGGGGGGGGGGGGGGGGCAATTTTTCTTTTACGTGGTACGAAGCGGCGTTGCATGCGGCGTGGCAGCGGCATTGGGGATATGCGGGAGAGAAGGACCGGGAGAAGGGCACGTTCATTGAGGTGTATAGAAAGAAGGGGGGTTGGGGGGTTTGCCGGCTATAGCGATCGAGGAGCGAAATCCAATTTCCTTTTTCCGACGCGGTCGCACCTCAGAGGCTTAGTAATGAAGACATTGCCCGGGAAATGCCGAAAGGGGGCGCCTCGGTACACTAGCGCCGCTGTGGCGGCGGACTTTATGGACACCGCGCTCATGAGACGGTCCGCCTGGTGTGGAACATTACGCGAGCGGCCTCTTGTGTACTGCCCTGCGTCTCTGTGAAATGCTAGCCAAAGGCTCTGCTGTCTAGCTGCTCCGAGAGAAAGATGGCGACGGGGTGTGACCCCGCAAGAGGAGAAGAGGGGCTCCCACAAAATCTGGGATAGGTGCTATATCCACGCCCCAGTAGTTTGTATACGGACAGGCCCTCACCGGTGTTATGTCCGCATCTGGTTCGGATCTGCTCCTCAGAAGACAGTGTTCTGGGAGCTCTCCGCTCGGACGAGGGCCTGAATTAGAACGGCTGTTGTTTCGGTGGATCGATTCCTGATTAGTTGCCGCTTCGGCTATCGTCTGTTTGTAGATCTTGCTGATTGGTCTGGGCGCTGAAGGCTCTGAATTGCGAAACTTGGCTATGGAAAGAACGATTCCGCCCGTCAGGCTCCGAAAGCACCACTCGGCCTATGTCTGAACGCGTTCCCCAGTTGCTGTGGAGACCGTGGACAAAGCCATTGCGATGTGAGTAAATAGTAGGCAGCTGTCCAATAAAGTCCAGCTTCGATATCTTAGCCGTGTCGGCCTGAGGCGCTTCGCGAAAATCCTGTGGCCGCTTCGCTTATTCCGCCGATGGCAGAGCGGCAAGCCGCCACGGTACTGACTGAGAGTCGCTCCACGCGCCGGTTGACTCCTCCTACCTTCAGCTTTGTGTTAAAGGCGGCAGCCCGGATGTTTAATCCGATTTAAATTAAGAAAATCGTCCGCACAGGACTCCAAGTTTCTAAGAATGCTCGTAACGTCTAGATCGAGTTCCCGCGTTGAAAAGAAGGGTTCACATTCTTCTTTATTGCACCTTTATGAGAGCTTTCTCCAAT